>ML682310.1:2154742-2276535 GCA_007922195.1 Podocnemis expansa | reverse complement strand
TTATATTATATTATATTATATTATATTATATTATATTATATTATATTCACTTAAATCATCATGTGAAATCAAAGCACTTCAGCCTTAGCCAAATGAAATGATTCAGCATGACTGTTTCAATATTTCTGAAATGAAACTGTTCAGAAATGTTCTTTCACAGAACAGTTAGAGATTGCAGACTTTCATTTCAATTTGGGATGAAATGTGAGAACCTGCTGCGAAAAGGAAATTTACAAGTGCCAGCCACTTCTTGTTTGCACCCCACAGGAATGCTCTGTGCCCATGTGAGAGAAAACTTAGTGAGGACAGACCTCCACTTTATCACTGCTGGATTCAGAGATGCCAGTGTGAGATCAGAGCCAGACCAAGACTCACAGTGTGTGCCTGAGAAAGTTGGGATTAGTGCTTCCAAGCTGCTTCCAGCACAGAACTCATGTTCTCGGCTAAACCAACCTTTTTCAGACTGGGGACCCCTTTTTAACAAAAAAAATCTTTGCAGCCCCCCTGGCTGATTATGTAATCTGGCCTCCAC
Source organism: Podocnemis expansa (assembly GCA_007922195.1). Taxonomy (NCBI): domain Eukaryota; kingdom Metazoa; phylum Chordata; order Testudines; family Podocnemididae; genus Podocnemis; species Podocnemis expansa. Next base: position 2,276,003 of record ML682310.1, on the reverse strand, counting down.
CACTGGGACAGCTGGAAAGCAGCACTGCCACCACCATTGCCCGTGCTGTGGGGAGCCAAGCTGCGGCAGCTATGGCCCCCTGCCCTTGCCCCTGCTGGGGAGCTGCCATGTCCCCATGCCTCTGCCAGGATCCAGCCACAGGTGGGGAGAGGCAGCCCTGGCAGGGAGCATCGGGGCTGTAGCTGGATTCTGGCCCTGGTAGGGAGAGGCTCCGCGGACCCCCTGCAACACGTCTGTGGACCCCTGGGGGTCCCTGGACCACAGGTTGGGAACCACTGAGCTAAACTATTCTCCAACCACTATTCCTTTGCTGCTCAGTAGGAGCTTGGGCTGATCAGCAACACAGAAAAGATTTACTTGGTTTTAGTTCCAAAGGGGCAGCTGTAGTAGTCTAGTTCAGGCGTGGCCAAACTGTGGCTCAGGAACCACATGCAGCTCTTGAATGAAAAATTGTGGCTCCCGGAAGAACATCAGCAAATCAATTTAGGAAAGCATCCCTAGCCTAGGAGTTCAGGAGGGGGTCAGGACAGTGGGGAGAAGCATGGCATTGTCAGGGATGGCGGGGAGAAGTGCGTCATGGTTGGGATTTTAAATAACTTGCCACTAGCTTGCAGTCTTCTACATCGAGCAGCAGCTAAGTTTTTACTGTATAGGTCTAATTCGCATGGTAACCTTAAGTAATTATTAGAATCTGACATTAGTAGGATCAATGTCCCCTTTTTATGATAAAATTAAAGTGTGCAATGAATTTTAAACTTGGTAATTTTGGAGTAGGTAAAAGTATATGGCTGTATGCCTCAGTGCGGCTCTCGAAGGTTTAATAATCAGCTTGTGTGGCTCTTGAGTTCCATAAGTTTGGCCAGACGTGGTCTAGTTCAGTAAAACAAACAAGGTGTCCTGTGGCACTTAAAGATTAACAAATTCATTCATAGCATGAGCTTTCATGGGAGAAAATCCCACTTCGTCAGCCATTCTGTAAATTCCCCCATCTTCACAGCATCTGACGAAGTGGGATTTTCTGCCACGAAAGCTCATGCGATAAATGAATTTGTTAGTCTTTAAGTGCTACAGGACTCCTTGTTTGATTAACTTGATTTTAGGTTTCTGAATATGGCTATTAGCCCCTCACCTGAGGCACCTACATTTGAAAATATTGTAATTTCACTGTTCTTCAGTACCCCCTTACTTGATCCAAAGGTGCTGACAGGCTGTGCTGAGGGTTAGTTTGGAATCACAAGGGTATTATCGTCAATCGTTTGGATTGCAGTGGTACCCAAAGGCCGAGGACAGGAGCCTGTTGTGCTGGAGCTGTGCACGCACGCATCAGAGTAAGAGCGTTCCAGCCCCAAACACAGCACAGCAATGTAAAACCTCCAATAATGAGAGCCTTCTGTAGAGTTTAAGAGAAATCCTGCCCCTGGTTCGGGAAGGTTTTATTGCCACTGTGCTCCAGCAAATGTGGTTCTGTGACCAGAAAGCCAGGAGGGGCCGTGTGCTGTGAAAACGTCTCATGCTGACAGGTATTTAAGCCACAAGGACCCCTGTTCTTTCCCCTGGGCAGAGATAGGCTCCATTTCTTCCCCAGGATGGTTCATTGCCCACGTCTGAACTACAACATGCCCTCCCCGTGGCCTCGCGTTCCCCTTGGCCCGGGAACCTTCCAGATGGAACCTTCTGTTCGACTTTCCAAAAAGCTGAACTCTTGGGCATGCTGCCTTAGGCAAAACATGGACTTTGTTTACACAGGGACTGTCTGGGTCTCCTAACGGCCATTTGGGGACAGCTGATATCAAAGGGCCAGTCTGGCTGAGAGGACAAGACTGGCAAGATGAGCTGAAGGCTGGCGACTCCTAGAGTCTGCTTGTGCACTGCATCCCCTCCTGGGAAGAGCACAGGCTGACCCAGCTGTTCCCTCTGCTTGCGCTCAGTCCTCTCTCTGGTTATAGTGACTGGTGAAGTCCAAGCTTTCCTTAGTCTCCAGGGCAGCTGCTGGCCTGGACTGGCCACCCGGGAGGGAGCTCTTGCTCTTTCACTTTTATTTATCCTTTTCAAACAATGCAGAAAGAGTTAGACCATCTGGTGCCTTCCAGAGGGGGACAGCCAGACTTACTGCGCATCGCCTGTCCCCGCCTCAGCTCACTGTGCACCAGCTCATACACAGCAACCTCAGACGTCTGCAGATAGGCTAGGCACAGAGATCCCTTCCCCACCCCAGAACTCTCCTTTGCAGGGCAGAAATTGGCAGTAACAGTCCCTGGTGAGACTGGCTGGGACTTGGGCATATATCCTTCAAAGTCATGGCAGGGATTTGCAAGGAGGAATGTCACTGTGGACCCAGCTCTGCCCTCACTGAAGTTGATGGGTCCTCAGCTGGCTATGGAGCTGGAAAAGAGGTTCGGATTGGGAACCTCAGGCCAGATTCAAATGCATGACTAGCAAGTGAAATTATTGGGGATCAGGTAGCCGACGTTGCTGTTTCTAGCATTGTGATCACGGTGTGAGAGTAGCCTTGTGCTGGATGCTGTACAAACACACGGTGACAGACATCCTCTGCTCTGAAATGCTGATGTGAGAGGCCCAACAGGTTGAGGAAGGACCATTAGTCCACTGACAGCTGGGGAGGTTAGGAAGGCTGGCCAACATTTGTTCTGAATAACTTTGATTTTTTTTTTCCTTAACAAAATGAAGTTTTTTGTGAAAAGTGTCTGCTTTCCATGGAAAACGTCAGTTCTCCAGAAGTCAGCATGTGCAAAAATGAAACATTTTTAGTTGGAAATGCCACCACAGAGCCTAATAGGAGTTATAGTTGGGGTGCCTTGTCCTCAATTCTCCTTTATGGGCTGGACTCACAGCTAGATGACATCTTCCAAAATGTACCATAGCCAGGAAATCACGATGCACCACTGGCCCCTCCAAGATTTACAAACTGAAATATTTCAGTATTTGGCCAAATTCTTTTGGTTTTTGAATGTCCCTTGAAAATCAAAATTTTCCATGCAATATTAAACAAAAACAATTTATTTCATTTTCATCAAAATTTTCTGTGGAAAAATAGAACAACTTTGACCAGAGATAGACTTAAGGTACAGAGGGCTAAAGGGACTTCCCTGAGGATACAGAGAGCCAGGAGATGCATGTTCTAGTCTACTGGTCAAACCGCAAGTTCATCCTTCCTGCCCCAAATGCTTTGGGATGCATGGGGTGAACTGTGCTATCAAAATACATAAGTAAAGTTGGTTGAAAAATTTCCAGCGAAATGCTTTTTAATCAAAAAACTCCATTTTGTGAAAAAAGAAACTTCTTGTAGGGACCAGAGGATCTGAGGAACTTTTGTTTTAAAAACTGGAAGGAAAAAGCATTTGGAGAATACTTTTTAAAGATAAATTCCAATTTCAAAGGAATTATTTGGGGCAGTTTTCTGACCAGTGGTATACGGAAGGTCAGACTAGATGATCACAGTGATAACTTTGGTCCTTGGGATCTAGGAATCTATTTTGATAAAGCTTTGGATGTTCCATTTGACCGTATCAGAATGTTTATTTCATTTTATATTGGAGTATAAGTTACACTTTAATATAAAATAAACTTGGAATCAAAATGATTTTTCCAGAATGATTTTTTCTTTTTTCAAAAATGTTGTTTTGTGGGAAATTTTGTTTTTGTTCTTGTTGTTTTTGTTCCAATTTGGAATTGACATGGATTTTGAAATGTCAGGATTTCCCCCAGAATAAGTTTTGACCAGCAGTGACATGCTATCTGCATATGCAACAAATGTGTTGCATGCACCAGAACTGGCTGTCCCAGGGGTACAATTCAGTCCAGCTCCAAACATGCGTGGAGGACACCATTTTGCCCAGTAAAATGACATCTTCTGCATACTGTGACCTTACACAACACCATTTTGCATGCAAGTGTGGAATAGCACCCCTGACTAAATTATCATGCTGTGCTTCTGTTAACCAGCTTTATATATGAGTTTATTGCTAATCAGAGATGCAAATCTCTTTCTTTTGGTTTAATCTCATGTACAGGATCTAATAACAGCTTTGATGTAATCTATTTAAAAGCAGATGACAGTGAACTGTCCAGTTAAGAGTTCCAAGGAAAGTGCCATGGTGCCCTGAGTGATCCGTATCGGCCTGTCTGGGAGGTCTGGGATAGGCAGTGACCATGTACCCTACAGATTCTGTCCTTTTGTGGGAAGGAATGATTGCTGTGTGTTGGGCGGGGAGGGGGCGGATCAAATCCCTGTTTGTTTTGTTTTTTCCTCCTGATAATTTGCCCTGGCCGCAGAGTATGGATGTCTTTGCATGGTCATTGTGGAAACGGATCGTTATCTGCGGTTTGATTCTCAGAACTGGAGGAGGGTTGGGGGCCATATCAGAGTGTAATTTACAAAAGGGAAATCTGATCTCAGCTGTATCTTGATAAACTGTTGGCACTGAGCCCACTTCAGGGAGAATTTTCACCCTTGTGAGTATGCATTTATTCTTTTTTTGGCTGCTTCTCCTACCAAGCCATTGGCTCAGCAACCCAGGGAAATCTGATGGCTCTTCTCCAGAGTTCACTTACGGGAAGCAGGGAGCTACAGAGAGTGTCAGGATTTTGTGGCAGAGAAAGATGGACATTAAAAGCTACCTTGAACAAAGCTCAGATCCAATCTGAATCATCCCAAAAGTACTGGGATTTTTTGGAGCCACACCATCTCTCAAAGCTATGAGTGCATGGTTTCCTAGTGAAAAGATCACTAATGAACAGAAGAGCCATTCTCAGTCATACACAGTCATGGGAATCAAGGGTAAAATCCAGGTCCCACTGCTATCAACAAGACTTTTACCAGTGATTTCAACAGAACCACTTTTGTTTAAAGGGCTGTCTAGAGAATTACTCCTCTTCTATTCCTGATGCTGCAGCCACTCCATTCTCTCTTAGATCTCTGTGGCAACGTCAGCAGCTAAAGACATGAAGACGTCACATTAGAGAGGCACAGACTACAGTTGGTGGAGTAATTCCTCGTTCCTTGATTTTGGAAGCAATACAGAATGGCAAGGTGACATGGTATCTATCTCAGTTCAAGATAACTGTACCTGCATTGCACCTCACTGGTCCCACAAGGGCACCCCCTAAAGCATTCCAACTTCCAGCAGCCTGTCTCATGGTGTTTTTAAAGCTACATGGATCCCTGCCCTACACTGTGATGTCCTCAGCAAGCCAGTCTGTCTGGTGGCCAGTGCCTGTGCTTTGCTTTTACTCCAAGGGCTATGACCTCTGTATTGCAAGCAGTTTCCAGTTCCTCCTTGCTCCTTCTAAGCAACCACATTTATTCTTAAGATAAAAGCTTACAGAGAAAACCAAAATAATAGAAGTTCCTGTACATGTGCTAAAAGCTTACCACAAGTCACCCATGTCATAATGGAGCCCTAGTAGGCCAAAGTCTTTTCAACCCTTCCGCAAGTGCTGAGACCCTTGGACAACCTTCTGTCCATATGCTGGATCAGAAAACAGTCCCTGAGACAGTTTAAACATAGCCTTTTTCTGCCACAAGCCCTTTCTTTGTTAGTTAGTTCTAGAAAACCTAGTTTGAACCTGTTTCATGCATGTGATGAAGTGGGTTGGAGCCCATGAAAGCTTATGCCAGAAGAAATCTGTTAGTCTAAGGTGCCACAGGACTCTCATTGTTTTAGTTTGAACCAGTATGCGCTAGTCTCTCCAAGGAGCAGTAACTGTCTGTAGGAGTTTAAAGCCTACATGATTCACCTGCATCACTCTTCACTTCTCTGGGTCCTGGAGAGGCTAGGGGAACAATCCTTGCCTGAACAGTATCCAATCCATGGCTCATAGTAACGTAATACAATATGATCTCCAAAGATAATGCATGTGGTTGCAAACAATATCTATCACAGGATCATTTTTCCCTGTGCCATAGTTGAGGAATTTTTGGAAAATGACAGAGTGGAAAAAGAGAAGGAATAAACCCAACCCCAGCCATCGAAATGGGCCATTCCACTCCATTCAGAAGGAAAAGCAGGAAGAGAAGGGTAGACAATGGAAATCTGACATTTCAGACATTTGAAAATTTATAACAAAAGAAACTTCTCCATTTCACTTTGAAATTTCCTTTCCAAAGGTTGAAAAAGTATTGTCAAACACAATCTTTTCCTATGGAAAAAATGGTTTCTAGAGGACATTTTTCCATTTGAAAAATTTTGAGCAATTCAGTTCTTAGAAGGGTCCTGTGCAGCCTCCCAGCTCAGTCTCCACAGACATCTCTTGTAATAGCCTGAGAAATAGGCTGTGACCATGGGGTCCCTGGGAGCAATGCTGAATGAAACTTTTTTTATTGGAATGTTTTTCCATTGGAAGATGCAGCTTCATGCAACCCTTCTGCCAAGCAAAGAGCCAGGTTCTATATCTAGAGATTCCTGTTAGTGATACATCACCAAACTGGCTCAAGCCCCTGCCCAGTCTCCTGGGAAATCACATACTATCCCCTGGGTGCCATAAAATGCAACACTTCTTCCTTGCAAGCAGAGAATCTAAGTGTAGAACATAAACGTCTTAATAAAAGGAAGAAAATGTCAAAACAGCACTGGTCTGAGAAAAGAGTTCATAAACATAATGAGCAGAACCCAGCCCACCCCAGAGTACCTGGGGCATGTTCTTTGCTTCTCCCATCTCACTTTCCCCTGTGATGACCATTGTAGTTACAGCATCTACCTCTCACGCGGTGTCCTCAGCCACTCCCCTCCTGCTCTGAAGAGTTCGGCCCGCTTTGCTCCCCGGCCACCCCAGGCCTGAACGGGCCTGATCCAGGGCCTGGGGGCAAGGCGGCATCTGTTCAGGCCTGGGGTGGACAGGAGCGAAGCGGCCCGATCTCTTCAGCGTGGGCTGCTCCAGGGGGCCCCACTCCTGGCAAGCCACAGCTCTGTGGTCCCCTCTGCTGCCCCACCATGGGAATTGGGACTGGTGGGGGCAGTTAGGGTGGCAGTGGGGGCCCGTGGCCCCAGTGAGGGTGGCATTGGGGTCCTGTAGGGGGCCCCATAAATGTCTTTCACTTAAACCCCGAATTACCTAAGGCCGCCTCTGATTTGGTGCTGATCTGTGTGGAAGAGGTAAACGTGTGTAAATCAGCTAAAGGCCAACAAAGGGAGCTAAGGCCCATCTGCAGATAAGTAAAAGGTAGAAGCACAACAGAGGTAGAAGAGCTGCTTATCGGTTTTAGCGGTTCGAGCCACAGCAAAGGAAAATACTGGTCGGGCCTGGGAAAGTCCTGTCTTCCTGACAGCAGTATCTCTGAGCATGGGGAGCTGTGTCCTAGCAGCCATAGCAGAAGCCCCATTGTAGGGGTAATGGGGCAGAGTCCTTGGGAACATGCTTTAGGGCTAGGCCTAGGCCGGGACTATGTGGAATCCACCAGGCTGGGAAGGAAGACGTCTGCTGAGCAGGAATTAATCAGTACATTCCTTGGGGGGTCAGGGACTGAGCAGATAAAAGGGGAGTGCATCCCTACAGTTTAGCAGAGACTACTTGCAGCAGGCCCAAGTCCCCTTTGATTTAACACCAGGGAGGAACATAGTGGAGTTGTGTTCCCAAATGCTTTGATATCTGCTGGAAAAACTGTAGCTCCTGGGTCTTACTGCTCACTGTGCTTTGCGCCACTTAAACTTTGGGGGCATTGCTGCTATCTGGTGTAGGCTTGATTTGTGAACTTACAGGGCACCCCAGGGCCATGCACTGGGACATAGCATGAACTGCCTCATCCCTTGCTCTGCTGAGGGTTTCACAAGACTGCTCCCAAGGGCTGACCCTACAAGGGGTCTGCCCCCTGCACAACAGAGAGACCAGTTGCCTCGTTGAAATGGCTTTCACGTCCTTCTCCCTACATGCATGTGTGCTGCCTTAGGTGGGCGCTGTCTGCAGCGCTCCACCAGCCATCTCCACAGTGATTTATAACATTTCACACAACTGCAGTAACCTTCATGCTTCCCTTTAAAACAATAACAATAAACATCCCAGGCAGGGAAGTGCTCAGCTGAGCTACAAAACCACAGGCATGTGTGGTGTGCAATCCGCTTCTGGGCCAGGGGCTAGAAGAGCACTTCAGGGACTGTATAGTCCCACTGCAGCCCTGGTGGGTTGCTGTGGGGCATGGGCCTATAGACAGGGTAGTTTCCCCTCACAGAGCTGTCAGCCATGCAAACCAGCCAGCCTCCGTGCCTGCAGGGAATTCCGGTCTCTTGGTTTGGTTGACGAGTGAAAGGTCTAAAGGTGCATGAGGTGGAGCACTGGGTTGGATTTCTGTGCGTACCCAGACATACAGGGCGGGTGCCAGGAGTCAGGTCTGCCCTTGAAACTTGAGTGATGCTCAAGGTGCCCATGCCATGCAATGGCTCTTTTGGGTGCTAGGAGATGTGGCTGAGCAGGAATGTGCCCATGCCATGCAATGGCTCTAATGGGTGCTGAGATATGAGTCAGAGGGGATTTTTCTGCAAGGCCTGGAGACTGAGCCGCTCTCCTCTTCTATGAAAACAAGAAGCTTCCTGTTCACGTTACAGCAATGGTCACAGAATGTGAGACACCAGGGTTTGACTTGGCTAGTTGGTTAGATTCAGCAAGACGATCAGTTGCTCACTTGCATCCCACCATGGGGGTAGGACGGCTGCCATCCTGGAGCCAGTGCTGGGCTGTCTGTGTCACAGCTTCCTTTTGGAGGCACCCACTGCACCTTAGACTTCCTACTCCCATGTGGACTCATGTTGCCCATTGCCACAGGGGTAAACAGAGGTGGTGCCTTACTGTGCTGGCCAGGCCTCCTTATACATAGCCTCATGCCCAGCTTGGCTTGGCATGTACTGAACAGCAGGACATTGGAGTTACACCAGCACAGGTGTCACTACGCAAATATGTGGGGCCCAACAGCTGAGTGACCAAGAGATGGCTGCAAAGAGAAGTCTGGCTCCTGTCCCAGGGGCAACCTGGCAATGAAAGTTCACATGAAAGCGTGTGTGTGCATGCGGGCCTATGTGTATCTGTGTGTGTGTGTAGAATTCTGTGTTCCCCTGGTATGTGGTTCCTACCCTAGTGCTGAGCGTCCCCCATATGTGTTGTGGACTCTGTGCATTAGCCCCGTGTTCCTTCCCCACATTCTCTCCATCTTCTCTCAGACACCCCAACAGGTGATGTCTGTTCTCTCCCAGTAACCTCTCCTTCTCACTTGCCCTCTCCCACATGCTCAAAATGGGGAAGAGTGGGCATTGCACCCCCTCACCTGAATGGTGGGAAGAACCATCCTACCATCCCCTAGTGAGAGCCTGGGCCCATCTATCCTGGTCTGAGGGCAGAGTCCAAGCTGCGCACACATCTCTGACCCTCCCAATCTTTCCTGAGCCCCTGGACCCAGCCCCTTGGTTCTGATCCCTGCCACAAGGCCAGTACCGATCTGGGATGTGTACCAAACAGCAGAATTTGCACCACAGCCCAGGGTGAAAGATCAGTCCAGTGCAGTGAGCAAAGACATCCACAGCTGTCTCCAGCTTTTCGCTACGGCAGCAGGGCCACATAATAAGAGCCCTGCAAATCCGCGGATATCTGCAGATATCCGCCTTATATCTGCATCTGCGGATACAACCTGGATATCTGCGGACCACTTCTTGCGGATGCAGATCGAATACGGGTCCACATATTTTTATCTGCACATAGCTAGAGCCCTGCAAATATGCACATATCCACGGCTATCCGCATTATATCTGCATCCGCAGATACAACATGGATATCCGCAGACCATTTCTTGCAGATGCAGGTTGGATACGGATCCACTTATTTGTATCCGTGCAGGACTTTACTTATAATCACACCTGGTAAAGCTATGTGAGGAAACCTGAAGCAGATTTCAAACAGGAACTGAAGCTTCGGTTAAGGCCCATGTGGCTAGGCAGCTGTGTTGTGCGTGTCATGCATGTTATGTTGGATCCTTGAAATCACTTGTATTCAGAAAGAAATCACCATGAAACACTGAGAGATCAAACATATGTAAAAGGTCTTTTTATTGAACTAACCTAAAAAAAACCAGCCAGGACCAGCTGAGCTATCTCCTAATAGTCTAACTCTATTCCTATGGAAACAAGGGAGCTGGGTTGCTACAGCTACCCAGGCAAGACACCAAAATATATAACATTCATCTTTCCTTAATGAAAATACCCATTTAATAGAACAATTACTAAACTAGGGAATAAGGATAGAATGTCTCATTTCCTGGCTAAACCTAAGGATTATTGTGTCCCTAAATATGGGTTTCCCCTAGCTAAATATCAAGCTGTTGAAGAGGCCTTCTCATAGACTCCAAGGTCAGAAGGAACCAGTATGATCATCTAGTCTGACCTCTTGCACAATGCAGACCACAAAATATCACCCACGCATTCCTGTAATAAACCTGTAACTCCATGATGAAGTTACTGAAGTCCTCAAGTTATGATTTAAAGACTTAAAAATACAGAGAATCCACTAACAAGTGAGCAGTACCCCATGCTACAGAGGAAGGCAAAAAACCCTGGCGCTCGTGCCAACTTGCCCTGAGGGAAGATTCCTTCCCAACCCCAAACAAGGTGATCAGTGAAACCCTGAGCATGTGGGCAAGACTTGTCAATCAGACATCCAGGAAAGATTTCTCTGTAATAACTGAGAACTCACCCCATCTACCCACCCTTCTCAGGTCACTGGTGTATCCACCACTCCTAGTCAAAAATCGGTCAGTTGAGAAACTATGTTGTCCTATCATGCCATCCTCTCCCTAAATTTATCAAGCTCAGCTTTAAAGCCAGCTAGGTCTTTTTACCCCTACAACTCCCTTCAGAAGGCTATTCCAGAACTTCACTCCTCTTATGGTTAGAAACCTATGTCTAATTTCAAGTCTAGATTCCCTGATGGACAGTTTATATCCATTTGTTCTGGTGTCCACATTAGAGCTTTACTCAAATAATTCCTCTTCCTCCCTGGTATTTATCCCTCTCATGCCGTGGTTCTCAACATTTTTTGGATCATGACACACTTGGCAGCATATTGTGATCCACAGGGCACACTAGCCCACTCCCTCTAGATCAAATCCAGCCATCTCCCTGGATCTCCAGGACACACTTACTGTTGTGTGGTAACACAGTAATGTGTCCTGACACAGTGGTTGAGAACCACTGCTCTGATGTATTTATAGAGAGCAATCATATCTCCCCTCAGTCTTCTTTTGGTCAGGCTAAACATTCTCTCTCTAGCTGGATTATAATGGACTTCCAGTGTTCTGGAAGGTGTTATTGGTACAGGTCTAACAGTAGGCTCAGGACTCATCGCTTGAACACGTGAGGATGTTGTAGCTGCTCAAATGGGAGGAGGCTGTATCTACTGTAGAGGCGGATGGAGAAGGGGAGTCAGGAATGGATGACTCTTAACTCAGTGGTATCTCACTGTAACAGTGAGATCAAGCAGGTCAACTGAAGATGTGTCCTTTGGACTGGTATGGCCTGATAACAGCTGATCTACATGCTTCTGCCAGGTGATATCATCTGCAGTCCGGACAGTGTAGGAAACAGGTCCAGTGTGGGTGATGACTGTATCAGGAACCCATTTAGCTCCAGAAGCATAGTTCCAAGGTAGGATGAGCTATCCAAGACTAAAGTTTCAGCCTTTGATTATGTGTGTATGTCTGATGACTTGGTTTTGCCACTGACATTGCATTACTTCTTGTGCTTCAGAGGGTGTCAACAGATCAAAGCAAGTACACAGCTGTCATCCCATCTTTCTGGACATGTAGGGGAGAAGGTTAGGTGAGACCCAAGAGTCCCGTAGGAATGTTCCATGCATCACTAGGCCATAATGCAAGTTGCCTTCTTTATTTGAGTAGCAGTGACAGCTGTGTTCTCTACGTGTTGAAAGTGGAAGATACTCTTTTGGCCAGTATCTTGATGTTTAACTGGTAAAGGCAGCCTTGAGAACCCACGTACCTTGCAGTACAGAGTGGAATTCTGATCTTTGATCTCATACGTGTGTGTGGAAAGTAACAATGCCAATCATTGCAGATGACCAGCAGCCAATGGTGATGTGCGTGAATGTGATCCAAAAATGGATGTTAGAGGATGATTGTCTGTGACAAGCATGAACTTGAGTCCAAACAGGTACTGATGAAATTTCCAAAGTCCGAAAATGATTTCTAGTGCTTCACATTTGATTTGGTCATAGGTAGCTCCTCCTTTGCTTAAGGTGCATGTGACAAAAACAATGGGTATCTCCTCTCTTGAAGACATAATGTGTGACATGACTGCTCCAACTCCATAAGGGGTGGCATAGCAGGCTGACTGTAGAGGTAGGAACAGATCAAAATGCATTGCAACCTTTGAATTTAGCAGTGCATGTTTAGCTTTGTTAAAGGCAACATCACAGGCTTCAGTCCACTTCCAGACCTTTTTCTGGCCAAGGAGCTCATGTTGTGCTTTTTAGTAGTGTTGCTAATTATAGAATACACTTCCCATAATAGTTCAATAGCCCTAAAAAAGAATAAAATTGGCTTATGGTTTGAGGAGGTGGAGCCCCACAATAGACTTTACTTTTGCAGGAGACTTATGAAGGCCAGTAGCATCTATGATATACCCACCAAATATTTGACACAGGGCTGGAAGTATTCATATTCATCTTTGTGGACATGTAGCCCATACTCTTGCAGTCTTTGTAGGGTAGCCTCAGGTTCTTAAGGTGATCTTCCTCATTCTTGCCAGGGACCAGTATGTTGTCAAGATAGCACTGGACTTCTAACAAGCCACTCAAGGTCTGTTCCATAGCCCTCCGGAGCCAGTGTTGTTCTGAAGGGCAAGCAACAATATCGAGGCAGCCCTTTATTTGTTATGATAGTCAGTAGTTCCTGGGACTTCTCATCAACATGCATCGTGACTCAGATCAATCTTGGTGAAGTTTTGTACACCAGCCAAGCCAGGGAAGAGATCTTCAATGCGGGAAAGAGGGTATTGGTCTGCACACAATACAGGGTTAACTGTGACTTTAAATCCTCACAAATCCAAAAGGAGCCATCTTTCTTCAATACTGGAATGATGGGGATTGTCCACTGGCTATGGATAACTGGTACTAGGGCTCCATTTTTGACCAGACATTCCAAGTTCACTTCATCTTTTGGTCTGATGGCATAGGACACTGTTGTGGCTTTCAGATATTTTAGTTGACTGTCAGGCTTAATGTTCATTTTTCAAAGTGATTCCCTTCATACTTCCCAGGTCCTCTCTGAAAACAGCAGCATGTTTCTCTAATACAGCTGCCAGACCTGTTTCTTAATTTGTCATTCTCTGCATTTTGGCTCAATTCAGCTGGATCTTCCTAAACCATGATTTTCCCATTAAAGCTGGGTAATTGCCTTCTACTGCAAACAATGGCAATTCAGCATCTGACCACTGAGCTCCACCTTAACATTGGTAGTGCCCAGCATGGGTACAGTTTCTCTAATGTACTTCTTCAGAACAATTTTTATCAGATTAAATGGAAGATGCTTTAACTTCTCCATATACATGGTGTGTAAGACCAGTGAAACTACATTGCCTGTGTCCAAATCTTTGTGTGTAGGTTTACCTTCCAACAGTGAGGTTACCAGTATTCACATGAGTTAACGGCCATGGACGAGACATTTCTTACTGAGTATCTCTTTAATCATCCTGAGTCTGCTCTACTGTGTGCAGATTTCCTTTGGTCCGGCAAAATACAAGCTTCTTCTCCAGTTGGCCTGTTCTGTTTGAGTCTTCTTTCTTTCACTTGTGGACACTCTCAGTGTGTCCCCATTCTCCACAGTGTTGACACACTAGGTCTGTACACCAGTACTTTGATGTAGGATGACCTGGCTTTCCACAGCAGTAACATTCCTGGATCCCCACTGTCTTATGGATAGGTTCTTGTGACACCTTGTACACTCTGGTCACTGTCCTGATCTGTTGTGCCTCCTTTGTGGCTAGTTCAATAGACTTCAATATCAATGGCCTTCTGCAAGGTGGGCTGGGCCTCTGTCAGTAGGTACTTCTGTGTTGCTTCACTGTACAGATCACACACTACCCTATCACAGGGTGTCAGTGAACATCTCATTAAATTCACAGTGCTCAGCAAACTTCTTTAAAGGTGCTAGAGATTGCTCAACTGTTTTACTCTGTCATGGATTCTTTTGGTGGAACCTATAACTTTCTGCAGTTACTAGCAGTTTTAGAAAAAAAAAGGAGTCTGCAGGTTTTTCACAAAGTCACTATAAGATTTTGTCTCTGGCTTATCAGGATGCACTAAACTGCATGATATAGTATAGGTTTTAGCTCCTACAACACTTAGGAAGACTGACACTTTCTTTGCTTCTGTAATTTCATTTGCAATAACAAAAAAGTGAAAACACTCAGTATATGCATGCTTTTGTGCCAGGGTATCATTAAAAGGTTCCAGTGACCCTATAAGCGTAGACTTTGCTGCCCCTCCCTTTTTTCCTTCCTTTCTCTTGTCTTTTAGTGTCTTTTATTCATGTGAGTTGGAGTCGTTCACACTCAGTTGCTGGCAACTTTTCCTAACTAGCATTGGGGGTTTTTTATTTTTGTTTTTTGGGGTCTTTTATTTCCCATTTCTCAGTTTCAGTTTCTCAGTTTCACTCTGGTCAGAACAAAGCAGTGCCTGTTTTAGTTTCAGTTTGAACTGTCAGTGTAAATAGCCCAGCTGTACCTCGCTCCTGTCAGAACAAAGCAGTCTTTTTTAGTTTCAGTTTGAACTGTCAATGTAAACAGCTCAGCTGTGCTTCACTCTGTTCAGAACATAACAGAGCCTGTTTTAGTTTCAGTTTGAACCATCAGTGTAAACAGCCCAGCCCCATTCCAAGCAGCAAAAGGATTTTTCCTTACATTAACTTTTACTTTGCTTTTGCTGCCAATGTAGCACGGGTTGGTCCTCATTGTTGCCACTTCTTGATGCTGAACCCTTGGAATTGCCTGTATTCAGGAAGAAATCAGCACAAAATACAGAGAGAGGAAACCTGTGCAAAAGGTTTCTTTATTGAACTAACCTAAAAACCAGCTAGGAGCGATGGAGCTGTCCCCTAATAGTGTAACTCTGTTGCTATGGCAACAAGTGAGCTGGGTTGCTACAGCAACCCAGGCAATTAGGTAAGACACCAAAATACACAATACACAATAACATGAAACATCCCAGGATCTTCCTGTATTAACAAACATTGGCCCTCTAGGTATGCATTGTGTCACAGCCACAGCATAAGAAGTTAAGTGCACCAAAGACAGCCCAGAATTTCCCATTAGGCAGGCTGTGGGTAAAATACCCCAACAATGCCTGAAATTGTGAACTATGGACCATCTCACTTCTCTGGAGCCCACTAGGGAATGTCAAAGGGGGTTGGACCTCATCTACCATTCCAAACAAGCACATTATCATTGATCAAACAAGCCGCTTTCCTGGTTTCAGCCTGCCATGCAGACCTTATATCACATAAACAAAATCTTGGAAGATACAGCTAGTTGATGCACAAATGGAAAATCAAAGACTCCCCTTAATATGACTGTGATGGGACCATCCAAACCATTGAACACGTCACAACTCAGTGCTACAAATATTGATTCAGAGGTGAACTGGATGATATCTACAACCTCACACAATGTCCTTTGTTCTGCAGCTCCCAGCCTGGCAAAATGAGTCTCATCACTTTGATGGATGGCAGAGATGTCCTCCATGAATGTTACATGTTCACGTTGTTTGATAGTTATTGTTATGGAGCTACCAACAAGTTAATTCCTGCAAGGACTGAACATGGGTAGGCCCAGAAAGCAGGTGTAGGATGGAGGTGAGTCCGATTATCAGTTCACAGCAAGCCTACACAAGTGTCATTGCCTCTGCTCAACGTTCCCTGGCAGCAACGAGAAAGGGGGAAGATTCTGGCAGGACACAGAAACAAAGAGCTTTGGTTCAGATAAAGGTAGACAGACAGGGACTCTGGAGTGCACAGAGCAGGATCTGGGGTTGGGGAAAGCTAAGACCCACTGAAATGTGAAAGGACAGATGAAGCTTTTTGGAAGAGGAGGTGCATGTAGACATCTAGGATTTTAACTCTGAGTCCTTCTGCTCATTTCATTTCTATGAACCAGGCTCTCACCCTTGTTTCTGCCAGAGCTGGCCTGACTCAAACATTTCATACTGGCCACCATCTCATGCCCAGTGGGGACAGCTGAGTTTGGTGAAACAGGATGGAGTAAGCCTTATGGTGTAGTGGTCATGTGTGAACAGGGGGTTCCCCTCTGGGGGCCTGTGGAAGGGCAGATAACCTCTCAGTCCTTTTCTAAGCCCTGGCTCAAAAGGCTGGAACAGGTGCCATGGCTAATTGCAGACCCTAAATTAGCCAAGAGGTAGCAGCTGGGACCTGGCCCAGCTGGGTATATAAAGACCTGGACAGAAACCTGCTGGAGAGATGTGGCTTAAGTAGTTGTAGTCTGCTTGTAGCAGCCAGGGGAAGGTGAACCAACCCAAGCCTCCAGAGGCCCTGAACTAACCCTGAGACTTGGGTGGGGAGCAGAGTCGGGCTGCTGGGAAAATGGGCTTTATGTAAGACACTGTAAATAAAGGGCAGGGGTATCAGCAGAGGCATGTAGTTGAGTTCTCTGTGAAGTCCTGGGCCACTTCTTTCCTAAGGGGTGATGGAGGGTGATTGTACCAGGCCTTGCGGTTCTATGGACCCCATGTTGCCCCACTGCCACAGGGCAGCGTGGGGCCCATGCCACTGCTCCCCCCCCACTGCCTTCAGCAGCAAGATGAAGGCAAGGAGAAGGGCAGGAGTGTGGATTCCAGTTTCTGGGCCAGTTCAGTTGCCCCCCTGCCCGCATGAGTGGAGACTGGGAGCCCCCACATGCCAATTTGACCCTGAGATCCAGCCCCCACAAAGATGGCCCTGTCCTGAACACAGTGCTGTAATTGGGGTTGGGCAACTGGGGCAAAGCCCCAGGCACCCTATCGAGTGGTGAGTGCCATACTGAGCATCTCCATTTGAGTGTGTGATTTGAGGGCGCGTTTTATATTACTTGCTGTGGGCCCACCCTGGGTGCCAAAATACCTAGTTTTGGCACTGCCTGGGCACCAGGGGGAGTGGATCCTGAGTGGCTAAAAAGGGGTGGATTGGCTGCAACCTGTTACAGGGCCATACAGGACATAGATGTCCTGACATACATGTCATCTGGAAAAAGTGCCCGTGAAGACCAAGAGGAAGATCTCAGGTACACCTTGGCTTGGAAGTATAATAGCATCTTCCCAGAATTGCTCTGTCATCGTCCCTTAGTGACCCTCACCTCCATGTTGCTAATCTGGAGCCATTGTCCAATTTCTTGCTAGCCCTGCCGCTACACTAAGTGCACACAGACCACATATGTAAGGCACACACTAAAGGGAGCACTGAGGGAGTGTCCAAAAAGTCCAGCTGTGGTGAAAATGTCAGGTGTCAGTAAAACTGTGCATTTCCATGGGCATACATCTTACTCCACAGACACATATGCCAACTGGTCACATGCAGCAGTCAGAAGCTATTCTCAATCTGCCCCCACTCTTCACAGCTGGGTACTGTACATAGGGTCTCCACTGGCTGTCTTACTCCCCTAGAAACCAAGCTGCTGCCAGGCCTTGCAGAGTTAAAAATAGAGCCTTGCTTATGGAAAGTTCAAGATGGATCCAGGACTCAGCAGGATGCCTCTCCTAGTCTATGGTATTGTAAATCGATTGATGTGCTCCAGGAAGAAGCCAGGCAAGCAGCAGGCACAACAGACCTCAGCCCAGGAGGAGTCCTCCATAATCACAAACAGCTGGCTTGGGGTTAGCAAATGCCATTCACTTCCTTTTCAATGGGAGAGCAGGGCAGTAGTCAGCTTATGCCATGCTGCCTACATTGCCTGAGCCCCCTTGCCGGAAACCCCATGGGCTCACATCCTGGGTAGAAACAACTCAGAGGACAATAAAGGATCCCGTCAGACCAATCCGCACCATTTCTGCAAGGGTTAAAAACCCCTCAGTGGAATCGGGACAGCAGTAGTTCCATGTCAGTGTGCATGGGACCCTACTGCTGGGGACACAGTGCTCTGCTGTGGCACCTGTGTGCACCACAGTGTCCTGGGTGACTTGAATCTTTATGTTAATCTGGTCCCACTGTAAAGCATGGGGCCAGAACAGTGCAGCTGGATCTAAAGGCCTGGGAAACTCATTTGCAGATGATCAAAGGTTCTGCGAATGGAGCTTTTGCCAGCACATATTAATGATTCATGGGCAAAGAGGCAATGACTCTGGCCTGGCGGAGAGCAGAGATGGTGCTGGCATTCTTCAGAGCCCACTGTAAATACCTCAGCCTGGTCTGTGCAGCCCTGTGTCCTCTGCAGTGGCCCTAGGTCAGTATTTCCAATACTGAGAGGCTCTCTCTTAGCTTAGGTTTTGGTGCCCAAAGGCCCAGTATAGGCCCTGTTGGGAACAGCTTTGTCAGCATGCACCCTTCTCAGATGCATAAAAAGGCAGGCTGAAGATGCAGCAGGTGCAGGGTTAACACAACCTCTGATGTGCTGGGGGCGGGTGCTAGACCCACAAACAAAGAATAGAAATGAATGGAAAAAGTGAAGTGTTTTTTCCCTAAAGCAAACAGCTCGTGCCGCTATTAATACATTCCTCGCTCACTGCAAACTAAACAGCTGCACTGAGCTACAAGTTCCTAAAAACAGCTTCCCATCCAGGAGAGCACAGGGCAGTTTAGCAAGGCTACCCATAGAGCTGCCTGTTGGAGGTGAGGCTGCGCCGGCCCTGGCCAGGGCAGGAAGAGACTGGCAGCCTCATGGGTACTGCTTGTGGCAGGTGGCCTTTGCTCCTCCCCACAGATGTCCTGATTGGGCTGCAAGGGTACAGAAGCAGTGGAGAGTGGAGGTCCTGCCCACGCTAGGAAGAAGAAGGACAGAGACTTGCCGGGAGCTGCTGGATGTGCAGATGGGGTACTGTCTCTGCCTTTTGGATAAGGCGCTTTTGGCCCCCAGATGGCCGGTCTTTGCCCAGTCCTTTCTCCTTCCTCCTCCTGCCCATCTGTGGAAGGCCAAGAAGATGTGGTGTGGGGCTGAGGGGAAAGGGTGGGCTGGACGTGGTGGTGGCAGCTGCTCTGAGAACCCAGGGTCAAATCCTGTCGTTGGAGCTCGGGCTGAGAAATCAGTATAGGAAGATGCTGCATGGCCTCTAGACCTTGTATCTTGGGAGAAGGCTCAAATCTACCCTCCCCTGACTTTGGGACCCAACCGGCTCCTGTAAGACCAGGGCTCTCACTGGCAGAGTGAAGGGCTCTTCTTGCAGCCCCACTCCTGGCCCTGATGAGTTGGGACCCAGCACCCAATGTGCTGTGGGTGCCAGGAGACAGTTGCAGTCCCTCACTCTGACCCATACGTACGGCAACTTCTCTATCCCTCTTTTGGCTAAGGTGCAGAGCACAACAGCTGCTTGCCAGATCCCCACAGCTGTGCAAGCCATCTGCAGAACACACTGCAGAGCAGTAGCAGCTGAGCAGAGCAGAAGCCATCACGCTGGTTATAAACGCTGCAATAACAGTGATGCCCCTCTGCTCTGTTCATGCCAACCCGGCCAGTGTGGGCACCCCAAGCAGCAGCATGCAGGCTACTGGGGAAGGGGAAGCAAGGCCTCTGGCTCAGTGACATGCCCCCAAAAGACTCGACAGGTAGTGTGCATTCACCTGCCACCTCCCCGCCAGCACCCCCGGCTTGCAGGCTGCCTTCCCCACAGCCATCACTGCAGATGGCCTACCAGCTCGGGGCTGCCTTCTCAAACTGCTGGAGGGACTGAGCTGTGCCTGTGCTGCCTTCTGCTGTGAAGTCACAGAGGCTTCAGTAGCAGGGGTAGTCATTTCCTCTGCTTGTTTCTACCTTAGGCCTGGTGGACGCAGTGCTTGTCTTCACCTTGCTCCTTTGGGGTTGGGGTGAGTTTACACCAGTTCAAGCAGCACAAAGCTACTGGGGACACAGCTGTGTTAGACAAAGGCAGGGAGGCTGGGCTGGCTGAGTCCCACACATTCATCGGGGTAAGAGACAGCAGATGTGCAAGAGAGGTCCATCCACTGCTGTGGGCTCCCACCGGTGAACTTGCATATACAGTGGCAGGAGACAGTGCTGAATCTTTAACAAGAGCGGAAGCCAGCCCTCCCTGGGGTTTGGAAAAGCCAAATTAGAAAGATTTCAGTTCCAGATGTCTAAGATCCAACAGCTGGAGGGATGGGAGCAGATGCATGGAGGGACGGGAGAATGTCAGGGTATAATAGCTTCTTTTAATTATTCAGCAGGTACCTAGTGTTCACAGAACTTGACTCTGCCTCAGATTTTTGTACATGAGCTTCATTTTCACTGAAGTTCAGGATTTGCAGACTTCCCTCAACTGCCCTTGCAGTGCTGGGTATTTTAAGACTTTTGTGACTCTAAGGGCAGCTGGGATGGAAAACAGCTGCTTCTCTTTGTCCAGATGGGAGTTAATGTCCTGATTCTCCTTTCAGTTATATCAGCTGTGAATGGATTTCAGTACAGCTACTCCTGATGTATACCACGGTGGGGGAAAACAGAATCCAGCCCCGACCCTCAGGTGTGTTTCTGACAAGCCCACCGGCGGCTGAACAGGGAATGCCAGAGGCACAAGGCCCAACTGTTCCTGGAAGGGGCTACAGAGCTCCTCAAGCCCATGAACTAAACGCTTGCCTCAAAGGCAGCTCTTGTCGGAGGCGGACGATCTTGGGAATTCTCTTTTCTAAAAATACCCTCCATTTACATCATGAGCCTGTGCTGGGAGTGGGGTGTGCAAAGGCAGGGCAGTGAACTGAATGTACAGCAAACAGTTTGGTCAGCCTTACAGCCTTTCCTTCCCTGCCCGGAACCTGCCTGGCACTTGGTGTTAATAACAGCCTCTGCCCACAGAGACACCCTGACCCCTGTCCCTCATTACCTGTTTGCCAGGGATGTGACTGCAATGCCTTCATCCCGAAGTAGAGCAAACAGGCTGGGCACTGCTGAAATCCTGCCCTACTTGGCAACCCATACACTGAGCAGGGCCAGGGGAGAGCAGAACTTGGTCCATGATGGCAGAAGGAAAGATGGAGTGGAGCTGCGGGAGGTTTTTGGAACAGCCATGGTGGAAGCCTGGGCTGCAGAGATGTTATCTTTGAATGCAGGCCTGAAACCTTCTCTGCAGCATTTACCCCAAATCCTAGTGCAAGCAGGGCCTGAATGAGCTCTCCCTTGACATCTAGTGATAAGCAGAAGAGGACTTCAGGAGACAACCTGTTTGCATGGGCACACCCACCCTTCCTGGGTACTCAGCCTGCATGATCTCTGCTGGCTTGTGTTGGATGGCAAATCACCTTGTTGTTGTTGTTGGAGACAGGGGTAATAGAGGACTGTTATCCTTGTGTGGATCAAGCAGGTTGGAAGTGTGCTCGGCATGCCCTGGCTGAAAGGTTCACCCTTGACTAAACTGCACTCACTAGGCCAGGGACAGGGGTGCCAAAGCACAGGGGAGTTGAGAGAGGGAGGGGATAGCTATTTGTACTTGGGAGTGTGGCCTCTGCTTAGGAGCTCTAGACACTATCTGACCCTTTCTCTCTCTCTTGGGTAATAACAGAGATGATTAAAACTCAGCTGAGTCATTTGTTGCAGACCAACAGAGTTCACATCACTGATGGGTCTAAGTATGAGAGATGGTTTGGGACCATGTTTCTAGTGTAAGAGAGACTGCCCAGTCTGTACTAGCATTGATACTCCCCCGCCAACAGCTGACATTCCTAAGAGCTGTGTCAAATGGGGGGGATCTCACAGCATCCAAGGGGGTGCAGGATGGGGTGGTCAGTGGAGGGGAGGAGCAGCTGATTTCAGAACAAGTGCTGTGGACAATGGAGGTAGTGAGGTTCATTTCCCTCTTTCTCCCACCAGAGGGGTGGGGAATTTACACAGATTTACCTCTGAACTCTGGGTCTTCACTGACCAAGAAAAAGAGCCGTGAGTGGCGGGTAGTGAAAGAAGAAGGAAGGGGCGCATTAAAGCAAATATTGGTCTTTGGATTTAAGGACCTGAGGCAGAAGAACAGTGCCCAATGTACTTTGGGGTAAGGGTTTCGCTCATGATTTTAGGCTCATATGAATCCTGCTTGTGTTGTTTTCCCAAGTTAATGCCAGATTACTTTCCTCCATTTTTATTAAAAGTTTCTTTTCTACATTCAGACTGTGTGCTTGCAAGAGGGGAAGCAGTGCCTCTAGAGGAGCCCCAGGGCCAATGTGAGTGAGTTGGCCCAGGCTCCTGGGTGGGGGCTCAAGCTGGTTTTATGTTGCATTATTGAAAAGGAACCCACTGAAAAGGAATCCAGTTCTTGCTTCTGCCAACTCCACCTGGCAGAAGAGTTAACAGTAGTATCCAGCTTCAGCATGGTCTTCAGTCCCGTTCTCCACTGCCAGCAACCATGCGTGCAAGATCCTGGGCCCCAGGGCTGCTTTACTGGAGACTCACATAAGTGTCCTAGACCAGAGGTGTCCAGCCTTTTTGGGTGAGGGGCCACACTGCAATTCTTTTGTCAGTCAGGGGGCTGATGAGAAGATTTTTGATAGATAAGACATACAAATTTATCTTTATTAATAAACTTTAATAAAATAGTTATTAATGTGATATTTGGCATTGCTTTTGCTTGCAGAAATTGTCACTGTCTGCCTGCACACTTGATGTAGCGATACAGAGTATTCCAGATAGCCCCTGCCAGCCCTAGCTCCCAGGCTCTTGCGGCAGCACTCTGTGGGCCAGGTAAAAGCCCTTGGTGGGCCAGATTCTGGCCCCAGGGCCACATATTGGACAAGTCTGTTCTAGACCAGTCACTGGTGGGAACTGAGGGCGGGCCATAATGCATCTTGCTGCATGTGAGTGATTGCATCCTGCCTCTTTCCAGGGGTTTCCCACAGCCCAAAACAGGCTTGCTAGCATTTCATTCCAAGAGAGTCTGACGTGGCAGCCCTTTGGACAGATAGCACAGAGGATCCCAGAGAGGCAAACAGAATCTTAACCCCCCCCCCCCCCAATTTCCTCTGCATGTGGCAGCTCCAGCAAGCTGGCTGAGGATTCAGTCACAGATGTGGGGAACAAGACCAGGACCTCAGCAGCCTCAGCCAGGGAGGACAGTTACCGCTCCTTGCGCTGCTGCAGAACATCACCATGCAGGCAGCCACTCGGCACTCAATGCCATGCTGCCCAAAGCAGAGGGAATGCAAAGCGCGTGCCTTCCTTGTTCTGAAACTTGGCCCCTACAATTTTGGTAGGGCTGTATCCTCTCCTGAAGGCAGCTGCATATGGTCACATGCTAGGAGAGCTTGTTTGTCCCTCTTGCAAATTGCAAACACCACACAAATTGTGTAGAGAGCAAAGTGTTGGTAGAGGCTCAGCTCTCTGCAAGTCTGAAATGCCATGCTCTGTACCCTCTACTGTACAGAGCTACAGGCCAATCCTGACACCGTCAGTGTCTTAGCTCTGTGGAGGAACTGGGTCGTATCTTTGGTCACCTACCTGGAGCAGACAGGAAATGCTGCCTGTAGAGTCTGGGTGGCTCTATACAACACCTGGCACTGTGCAGCTCTGACCCACAGTCAAACTACCACAGTAAAATGAGGAATCAATACAGCTGGAGGTTTGGAAGGCAGAGATTTCCTGTAAACATATTGATTTTTTTGACATTTTCCAATTTTTGACAAAGACTTTTGTTTGTTGGTTAGTTTTGGTTGCTGTTCATCAGTTTTTATTCATCATTTTCAGGACAAAATTCAGCAGAAACCAAGCGGGTGAAAACTTTGAAAGTTTTCACATTGGTTGTCCTTAAAAACAAATTAAGAAGATTTTTAAATAATAATAGCAGTAGTACTCAAAGAGGAAATATTAGAAGCCTAGATCTCGGCCTGTGTTTGCCATGTATGTGTAGACAAAGGTTGATATGCAGTGCTGTAGTTTGCCCCAGAGCCCATCTGAATATATTTATGTACCTCATGTCAGCTGTAAATCCACTCTGCTGACAGACCAGAGCAAACTCAGACACAGGTAGGATTTGCCTCCTTGCTAAAACCCCTTCACTGTAACATTTCTTGTTCATTAACTGTCCATCTGTCATCAGTGCCAAAATCTAATTAATTGTGAGCCAGAAGGGATTGGCTGTATTCGGCTGGGGTAAGTTTACTAGGAATACAGTATCTGATTGCACTGGCATCCTGTAAATAAGTATTTGGCTTCGTGGAAATAATGACTCATGGTTTGGATGTGTAGAAATATACCAGCAGTATAACCTCGCAATCCTTTAACACCAGACAGATCAGTGTGAGCATGGACCTGCTGCTGCCCAGACGAATGGCTCAGTAAGCCATATATATAGCAGCACTTCATAGGCCATCGTTTTGCACTGTGTGGGAAAGACAAAAAAGGGTAGGACATGTCACTGAGGTCACTCTGCTCCCAGAGCCACTTTCTATCAAGTCATCTGTGATTAGCTCCTTCCTCCACCCCCGGAGGTTTTATGCTCTACATTTGGGAAGAGGACCTGCATGTATTACAGAGGGGGAGACTTTACAGATGATTTCTCTTGCTCGATATTACTTTGCAAAGTGACAGTAACAGCAGCCCACAATTTCTCATACGGAGCTGGTGTGCAAGTAAAAGAATGGATTTGTAACCTGCCCCCTGGCAAACCCTACAGAGTTCATTCTGGCTCATGCATCATTGCCAGCAGCAAAGAGAGAGATGCAGGCCAGCCAGCTTCTAGAGAAGAACAAGGCATCCAAACTGCAACTCCCATGAGGCACCAGATCACCCTAGGCAGATGCTTTTCAATGCCGAGCTGACAAAAAATGCAGTTTTATTGTTCCTCGGCTGGAATTTTCCAGAACATTCGCTCTGTGAAAAAAAATTCAACACGCCGATTTTTAACCCACTTTGGAGACAATAGAAGAATCGAAATCTCGAACTTTCCCATGGGATGTATGTTCCAATTTGCATCTCGTGCTCTAGTCAAGACACAATGGCATGTCTTCTCTACTTGGTGGGGCAACACATTTCCAGCAGCGGCAATGGCCTTTGCCCGCCATCCCTGTTGGAGCACATTCATAACCCTGCCATTGTCCTCACCCACCACTTGATGGAGCCCCAGACATACCAGACATGGGCAGGTAGAGAACTCCTGAACCCCCTTGAAAGAGCACTGCAGAGTCACAGTGTCCAGCAAGCTCCACTTTGCAGACTTCATGCACGTGGTCCCAATCGGAGGCAGTCGGCTCTGCTGACTTGCACAGAATGGGATGCCTCTGCTTGCCACCTCTGTGGCAGCTTGCTGTGGGGACATCTAACAGGAGCAGCACAGGGACTGGTCTAGTGCCCAGCTTTGGAGGAAGGCTCCTGGAACAAAGGCCGAGAACAATCTGACCTCCTAGATCAATTGCTGAAAGGGCAGGACCTACATTTTCCAACATGGTTGCTGATTTCTGTTGCCCCCCTGGAAATGCTGAGGGGAGGCCTCTGGCCTCAAGAGGTTCCAAAAATCACTGTTCACCTTGCAAATCCATTTGCAAACACAGCCCTTGGATTGTGAAGAGCTGGGAAAGGAAAATGTTCTAGCATGGTGGGCTGATTCATGACACCAATGAAAAAATGTGATGTGAGTAGAGTTGATTGGGAATTTTCCATCAAAGCTCTGTCAGAAAATGCTGATACCTCTGACCCTAAAATTCCTCCTGGAAAGTGTCAGTTTAAGCAAAAAATTGCATTGGAGAAGGTGCTTAGACCCAGGGTCGAATCTCAGGTCAAGCTCAGAGAAAGAGAGTAATTGTAACAGCCCCCGGGCCATGGTCTGTGCATTCACCTCAGATACAGAAAATTCAGATCAGACAGAGCAAAAGACGTTATGTTCATCATATTTCAGGATAGGAAAATCCAGGAAATCTTGAACATTTTTCGCAGCATGGGAAAACCATTTCCATTAGAGAAATCTGTTCCTCAAATCCACCACTGGATGAGGCTGGGCTAATCCCCCCAGCACTATGACTCAGTTTCCACGTCTGCAAAACAGCCACTTCGCGCTGTTTGTTGAGAGATGGGGGATGAAACCGGATGGGACACTGGGAAATGGAGTCAGGGAGGATCTAGCCTTGGCGCTGGACACCTGGGCTGTTGGGCCATGACTGCTATGCTGGGCACCTGCCACGTTTAATGCTTGGGCAGCTGGCGCTGCTGTGGTGCCTAAAGAAAAAGGGTTGAGGTTAACAGGAGCCACCTCAACATTCCTCCTGAAAGTTGTGTCTTATTAGATAATCTTTATATTAACTTTGCTCCATCTTGACTGTCTGTCTGTATCAGAACTGTAACTATGCATATCAGCACCTGGGGCATATTCTGCTTGGGCACACCACTTAAAATGAGCAGCACGTGGAGTGATCGGTGTGGAATGCGCTCTTTGATAGAGCAGCTCAATGGAGCCACTCTGGGGTGCCCAAGGCAAACCCCGTTCGCCCTGCAGTATTTACAGCCCTGGTCTGTATGTATGCCCTGTGTTTTCTCTCACCTTTATCCAACAGCTGGTGCAATAGTTAGAGGTTAGGTTGTACAGCGGTCAGCCAACCTTTTGCAAACAAATGCATTCACAGTAATTTTGGAGAGATCCCTTGGGTCACAGGCTCTGTGAGAGTGATGAGCAGACACACAGCAATGGACAGATGCACAGGCAAGGCAGAGACACTGTAGCTCACTGCCCTCTTGGCCATGTGATAGCAGATACCTGAAAACCCACTGCTAGACCCTCCAGCATGTCATACGCTCCTCTGACCATCATAGGACAGATACAGTGAGGCATGAACAGCAGCAGATGATACAAGAGGGTAGCAACCAATGGGTACCCTGCCCTTGGCCCACCAGTAGCCCAGTTGCCTGTGCATGAAGGGTACCCGGAGATGGCGTAAAAGGCTCTATGGGATGATTCTAGTAGGGGATCATTAGGAAATCCTGCAGTTTCTGTGAGGACAGCTCTCATGAAGAACAGAGCATGGCCTCACAGCTGCCAAATCCATCTTTCTTGTCTCACCAAGTGTGCATGGACTGCAGCAGTGAGCTCCCCATACAACAGGACAGCAGCTTCCTGGGAACTCTGATTCCTACTCACAGTTTGTCCTTTTCCTGTCTAATTAAGAAGTACACAACAGAGATGAGACCCAACATTTTTGTCTTTCATGTTATTAATTAATAGCAACTTGAGAATTTGGCAGGGCAACTAAAGGGCTGGCTCAGCATTTCCTATAGGGCCTTCTGTGATGCAAGGCTGCTTGACTGATCAAAGCAGCCTTGACTTGATGTGTGTGGTACATTAGGGCTATGTCCATATCTAGGTGGTTAAATCGATTTAACTTAAATCGATTTAACCAAAGCTAAATAAAACTTGTTAAATCAATTTCAGTTAAATCGATTTAACAGATACAAAAAAAACCCCAAACTGAACTAGCAGATCCATATACAGGACTTGCTAGTTTGATTTAGGAGAGGGGCCACATGGGAGGTGTGGCAACATGGCCCCCTGGCAGGGCCATGTTGCCACCCAGTCCCCTGCCACTGGGTCTCCAGAGCCAGTGGGAGGGGAAAAAAAAACCCAGGGCAGGGATGGGGGCGCCCTTCTTCCCCACTGACAGGGTAGAAATCAGGACCCCGGCTTCTCCCGCGGCTTCCTGGAGCGACGGGGTCAGGGATCAGGGCCCCCGGCTTCTCCCACGGCTTCCCAGAGTGATGGGAGCAGGGATTGGGAGTGCCCTGGTTTCTCCTGCTGCTTCCCTGGTGGCGGGGGCAGGGATTGGGGGCACCCTGCTTCCCCCACCACTTTCCTGAGCTTGGGGGGGGAGTATCTGAACGCACCCCGGAGCATGCTCAGAGCCCTGTCCCCGCGGCTCTGGGAAGCAACAGGGGAAGCGGGGTGCCTGCGATCCCTGACCCCGCTGCTCAAGGAAGTGGCAGGAGAAGCCAGGGCACCCCCAATCCATGTCTCCGCCACTGGGGAAGTCGCAGGAGAAGCCGGGCCCACAATCCCTGACCCCGCCACTCAGGGAAGCATCAGGGGATTCAGGGCGCACCCCTGCACCTCCCCTGCCCCCCCTCCCCTCCCTGGCCAGAGCGCTTGGGGGGGCCTTCTTCCTAGGGTGCGATGCACCCTGAGAGGAAGGTCGAAGTGTTATATTGATACGTGGGTCTTATTGATATAACACAGCCACACAGGGTTATTTCAAAATGACAGTTTTGAAATAACTCCCATTTTGATATAACGCTATGTTTTATTATATCAGAATGATTTTCCTTATTTCGAAATAAGAAAACGTCGTGTGGACCTGACTGTTTTTAAATTGAAATAACCAGTATTATTTTGATTTAAAACCTAGGTGTGGACATGCCTAGCAGTTCTGTGCAGTTTCAGACCTCAGGCTTTTGAGTGATATCAATGGTGCTGTGGAAGTGTGCCGGGGGCCTGGAAAGAAAACAGGGTGTGGGTTCATGGATTCCAGAGGATCACATCAGGAGGGAATGGGAGAGCACTTGATTTCATCCTGACACCTCCACTAAGTGTGGGGCAGCACAGACTGCTGCATACAGATGCCCTGTGAGGATGTACAGACAGAACTGTCCCTGCGTACTAGGTTCAGGAAGGAGGCTTTCCACACTAGTGATGTTTGGGAAGGATGTCAGAATTTCTGAATAAGAGTATCAAATCCTGGATCCAAGCAAGAGTCTGATGCCAGAAGGCAGTGCTGATGGGTCCAAAGCAGGTATCCAATAGGACAGGGCAGTGGTGACAGCCTCAGAGTAGGTATTCAGTAGCATGGGGACGCGTCCCCACACACATACTGCTGTCCCAAATAACTCACCCCCCCACCATGCATCACACACCTAAGCAATCGTGTGTTACTCATGCAAACTCACATGCATGCACACACAGACATAATTCTGTGAAACATATCTAATAATCCAGGAGGGAGGAACACAGTCTTGTTTTAAAGAGTGCCATACAGGTGAGAAGGTGGGGACGGTATTATCTTGTATTGGACCCACTTCTTCAGAGCTCTGGGTAAGAATCCAGGGCCGTCTGAGAGCAGGACAGAATCACTTGCATTGCGCTGAGCACCCTCAGCTG
This sequence comes from Podocnemis expansa, assembly GCA_007922195.1. Classification (NCBI taxonomy): domain Eukaryota; kingdom Metazoa; phylum Chordata; order Testudines; family Podocnemididae; genus Podocnemis; species Podocnemis expansa. The sequence continues at coordinate 2,246,762 of ML682310.1, read as the reverse complement.
TTGCACATTGAGGCTCCCCTTACAGTCAATCCACTCGCATGGCCGTTGGGTTGCCTCCAGTAGCATGCAGGAGCCACGCGACATTTGGCCTGCTCCCTGTCCAGGCTTGGCAGCTGCCTTATCCTCACTGCTTTGCAAGGGCCAGTCAAAGCAGGAGGTCTCAGCATTATTTGCGATGTATCGTTTCATATGGCTCCATGCGTGCCGCTTTTCAACATCCTACGTAATGTTTAGTCACATTTAATAACAATAAAAGTCTCCTTCATAGTCTCACCCTGGAAAATGGGACTGATTTGACTAAAACCGTGGAATGTGAATAGTTCATGGTCTTCTCGGATGACAGGAGATGTATCACATCTCTTGCATAATTTAATCTCTACATCTGCGGGACACAAATGTTTTACATTGTTAACATTTATGGGCAGACATCGAAAACATCTGTGCAGACCCAAAGCACAAAAACATCTGGAAGATGTCTTTGTCTTTTTATGACACGTGTATCATGATCTTTTGTCTGGAACAAGTGTGCTGCTGGTAGCCCTATACGTTTGTTACCGGACTTCCCATTGGGCTTTGACAGGCACAGGGAAAAACATGATAGGCTCTGATGTTTAACCCATCACTGACAATAGAAATGCAATTAAGGGATCTTCCCACCCCACCCGCACTGAGAGAGCTGAGACTGGAACATGAGCATAACAGCCAGTATTTGCTGCTGGGACTGTGCAGCAGGTGATTTCCAAGGGAGATGAGATTTTGTCATTTGCTGAGAACCCCAGACTTTCGTGGTGAAATGGCCAGTGTGTGTCTCCCAGCGTCAGAGGTGGGGGCAGGCATTGGGAGCTTTGAGGAGCTGGCCTCTATAATGTAGGTTTGGGAGCTGAATTTCACTCAAATCGCTTTGCCGTTAGTATCTTTGCAGAAAAACACCCAGCTTCCCAGTATGCTGACCAATAGGCTCCCTAAACTTGCTGCCCTTCCAGACTGAGGCTGCGGGAATCGCTGGAAACTGCAGCCAAGTCTACATGGAAAGGTTGCACTAGGAAAACTTCAGTCAGAGACTAAACTAAAGGGTTTACAAACATTACTGCCAGGGCCTGTGTAGATTGACTGGTTTCATCCAGGGCCTGCTTTAATTGGGCTTATTTTAATTCGATGAAGAACCAGTTTAGGCTAAACTGAAACACGCCTGGGATACACAAAAATAAGTGCATCTGCACAGCAGTTTCCTCCCATTTAACTCCATCAATTTAAAATCACACCTTAAGATAAAGCAGTGCTGCTTTCGCATCATACCTTTGATTCCTGACTGCATCAACCTGGGGTGTGCCATGCTCTAGGGGCAATTCTAGGGTCTCATTTACTGGGGGAACAGATGGATATTCTGAAGGCCCTCGATTTTTGTTTTTGAAAAACAAACAACTTTCCTGGAGTCCTAGGGCTAGTTAGACCCCTGAAGAATCTTAGGTTTTAAGACTTTAAAAAAGTACACGGTTGCAGCGTTCTGCTATGATTTATGACTTTTTTATATAAAGGATGACAGCTCTCAAGTCTGCTGCTGTTCTGATGCTTAACATCTGATCTCTTTGGACCTATTTTTGTCTTTGTGGCAACAATTTGTGGCCCGTGGAAGATCATGTGGGGGAACAAGTCTCCTCAGCAGTGTGCACAAAGCAGCCAGGTTCAATTAGAGCATAGGGAATAATGGGGTTTTGAGTGCAGTGACCAAGCCAAGATTGAATGAAATGGCTTCATATTTGTGTTTAGTTTTTTTTTTTTTAAATCTTTTTTTTATAAGAAATTTAGCTACATTTGGAAACAAAGCATTGACTTCAGAATTTCTTTCCCTGTTTTCTTTTTGACCAAAACTATTCAGCAAATTTGACCCAAAGTGTTAAACTATTTGCTGAAAAATGTTGCACAACTTGAGTTGTGTCTGGGATGATCCCCAAGAAAAGATGACTCTGGGGCTGTGTCTCCTCAACAAGGGCACAGGTCTGGCCCTGCAACTAGGCTGCTGTATTGCTGTCGTGTAGCCACGTTCCTCACTGACAGAAGGGGGTTTTCCACTGGTGTAGTTAATCCCCCTCTCTGACACATAGTAGCTACGTTGCCAAAAGAATCCTTTCATCAATCCAGCTGTGTCTACACTATGACCAAACTATGCCATTCAGGATGCAGCATCTCCTATAGCCCTGAACAACATAGCAAGGTTGATTTAATTGGTAAGTGTAGACCAGGCTCAGGTCACTCCCTGAGGCAGTGCAGCTGATTTGGAAGAGCCCTCCTTCCTCCTCTGTGGAAGACACTAGGGGTATGTCTACACTCGCAAGTTAGTTTGAATTAAGGAGGCTTAATTTGAACTATCTTAGTCCCTGTCTACACTAGGCTTTCATTAGTTCAAACTAAGGAATTCATTAATTGCAACTAAAGAAAGCTTAGTTCGAATTAGTAAGACCTACCGGTTAGTTTAAACTAAGCCCTTAGTTTGATCCTTAGTTCGAACTAGGGACGGTGTAGACAAGGATTAACCCCTAGTTCAAACTTAATAAGTTTCAGTTAAGGGCAGTTAGTTCAAATTAACAAAGTGGACTAATGCAACTTAATATTAATTCAAATTAGTCCACTTCATTAATTCCAACTAAAAGTTCGAATTTAGTTCAAACTAAACTCGTACTTATTAGTTCACATTAACAAATTTGAACTAATTTTTCCTAGTATAGACATAGCCTAGGACTGAGGGCACTTTTCTGAGGCAGGGCAGGAGCATGCTCTTTGGCGGTGATGTTCTGTCCCATGTTGACGGAAAGCATTTGTGGCTGGCTGGTAGAAATGGTGTTGCGGGTCCCCCACAGGTAGAAGTGCTGCCTGGGTCTACGGTGATGGTGGCCAAGGACGAGTGCTGCCCAGGGCCCTGGTGACTGTGCAAGGGGAGGAGCGCCGCCCAGGATAGGAGGCTTGCACGCTTTTGTACGAAGGATGAAGGTTGCCCAAGAGTGGAGAAATGGGTGTGTAACAAGGACAGGCACTGGCCAGCTGGCAGACCAGCCCTTGCTAGCTGTTCGTCTGGGCTGTGGCCTGCCTGTGTGTGCCTCTCCCATACACAGCAGCCACATCCTGCCTTCCTGCAGCTGAGTCGAGTGCTCCTGGGTAGGTGTGCTGAGAGGTGTAGCCTGCTATTGCTGCCTGGGCTGCAGGCATATAGTGAGCAGGCATTTTGGCTTTCCCTCTTACTGCTCTCCCTGCTGAGCAGGGAAGTCACAGCAAGACAAAACCAGTGTGGGAGTTAAAGGGAGCTCTCAACCACTGGCATCCCCTTCTTTCACCTGGCAGTGCCTGCTCACAACATGCACCTTGCCCAGTCCTGCCCCTGCAGCAGGCACTCTCCTGTCAGCCCCCCTGACAGCTGAAAGCAAGGGAGGCATTCCTTGAACCTGAGGTTTGTGGCTCCATGCAAATTATTTGAAAATATGCAAATTGACTCATTCAGTAATTGGCATAAAATATTTTGCCACAAACCTTGGCAGCTGGCTACACTCTGTGGTATTGGTGGCTTCCCATGGCATTGCAGGCCAAGCTCCTATCTGGCCCAGCAAACTGTGGGCTCCCGTACTGGACCTGTGAGGGGCTTTCAGCCTATTAACAGTTGCCAGCATGCCAACTCGCATGCAGCCCTGGGCTTCTGGCACGTGCCATGCAGGCATGGCCTCCTCCAAGCACTGGCCATGAGGTGGCGACTGCGGCTGTAGAACTATCACCAGGGTGGAGAGGACTGACGAAAAGTGCCAGCAATATGGAAAGTTCAAATCCACTCTAGCTCTGTCAGTTGGGCCCTGGGGGCTGAACCCCCAGATCTGCTCAAAGGAGGGGCTGGAAGTCTGAATTTCAGTCCCAGCCTGACCACACGCTCCCTGGCCACCCTGGACCAGTGCTGAGGAGCCATGATGGGCACCTCACAGGTGGCTGCCAGACACCCTAGCCACAGATACCTCCTGGGAGCAACACGGTACCCATACATCCAGTCCAGGGCACCCCAGAAATGCCTGGCCATGGGGCTTGCTGAAGCTAGATGGAGGGGATGGGCTGTGAGGGCTGGGGGCACTTCCCTTATGAGGTCTCTCCAGTGTCCCTCAGCCCGTGCGTACCAGAAGTGAGCAGCACCTTCTGCAGTGTGGGGTGCCCTAAGACCTGCCCTTGGGTTCCCTGTCAGAGCTGTGCTATAGACTGTCTGGCAGCCTGGCCTGCTAGCCCCTGTTTTGTGATTTTAGCAGCTGTCATCCCTCCTGAAGCTCCTGCAAGCCCAGGCAGACGCTGGGCTCCAGCCGAGCCTCCATGGCCTGACGTCTCCTCCAACAGATCTCCCCAAGATGCTCGCAGTAGCTTCAACAGCCCTTCATGATAGACCAGTCCCCAAGGCCTGACTGTGTCCACCCCCTCCAGCTGGCAATTGCTGCCTGACCAAGGAAGAAAGGAGGTTTGCCACCGGTTTACAAACCCACTTGAGTGAAACCAGCTCTTCCCGTAAGAGAGCGTGGGTCTCCAGTTCCAAAGTGGTAGCCGTGTTAGTCCAGTTCTGCAAAACGACCAAGGAGCCCTGTGGCACTTAAAGGCTAGGTCTCAAGGTGACTTGATGGGGTGTGGACATGGAGTGTGGAGCGTTTCATAAAATCATAGAACTGGAAGGTACCTGCCACCAGGACCCCCTCCAGCCTCTCTTTTCACGGCCCTGACAAGGAAAGGGCTGTGGGCTGGGCAGGAGTAGATACAGGGCAAAGCTTTGATGCCCCTGCAATGGGCTCAGATCCAGCCAAGGCAATCAGCGTAACTTGCTTTGCATGGGCACCAGTGTCAGAAATGGTTTATTTGCCCGCTAACCTTCTGAATGACAGCGCACATTTCTCCTTTCTCATCTGCACGGGTCAGGTTTCAGAGAAAACATGCTTGGCTTTTTTTGATTTTTGGCAATCACAAAATGTTCATGTTCCAAGTTTTCGGTTTTTAGACAACCTCCCCCCAAAATGTTGAAGCCAAAGGGAAATTGTTCACACCAGATTCCAGCTTGGTGGAGGCGCCACTTTCTAGCAAGGCAATATTTAATGCTAAAAGTTTGCCCAGGCCTAGGGGCCAATGCAGCCCCGTGGCTGCTCCAGTGCCCACCAGAGCTCCTGGCCGTGACAAACAACCCATAACTCACACACTTGGGCTGCGTTTCGGACACTTGCGACTGGGGTGTCTCCGTTGTTCTTGCTCTGAGCCGTTCCAGGAAGCCTCCCCCGGATTCTTGGCTCAGGCCTGGCTCAGTGATCTGGCATTGACCCCCTGAAAGGCACACGGAGACTCATTATCATCTGCTGACCCTACTCCTGTTTTCATTCCTCATGACAGGAATCTGCACAGTGTTTCATGCAAACAGAGGAAACACATTTATTGCCCTTTCTACAAAATTCTGATGTTACAAAGCCAGGTTCAGAAAGCCAGAGCGACTCCATGCCTCTGTCTCTACAGTCCAGGCTCAGAATAGTTTATGCTCTTTGGTTGGGGAGACAGCTCTGAAAATTCCTACTGAGGAGATATTTCTTTTCGATGAGCTGGGCCTTCACTGACTGGTTGTTGGACTTAGTATCAGGTCAGTCAAATTATTAGGTCGTTAAGAAAAGTAAGTTCAAAAAGGAAAAGACCTTTTCTGCTGTTATTTTCTTGTTCAGAAAATGGCCCTGGATACTCCTCCATTTCCTGGCTAGCCTGACACTGACCATCTCTGGCAAACTCATTAGCAAACAGGTTTTGGTGCCATCTTAGTCTCCATCGGGTGCCAAGCAGTGTTAATTAGCAAACGTTAGCTAGCATCAGGGCTAAACACACCTTATTTTCCTAGTCTAGTCCAGCTGGACAGTACTGCAAATACCCAGTTGTCTAACCCTGCCCGGACAGGGACACACATGAATGCAGCAAAAGATGGCTAGCAGCCACGGGATTGGGGCCTGACCGAGTCAGGGTGTCCCAAGGACAGTGCCATCCTGGCAGGTAAACTTTGGCCAAGGTGGTGTTAGGTGAGAAAAGGCAACGAGGAGAAGCAGGCAAGTTGATGGTCAAAACCTATGAGACAGTGCATGGAGGAAGCTGACTACCCACTGGCATGCCAGCAGTGTCACATGAGGGGTTGTGCATCACGCAGTGGCAGACGTTTCCTTGGGTCGATAAAATAGAAGCATTCCCTTCTCTAATAACGTTTCAGCACTCTGGGCCCATCTTTAATTCCTGCTTTGATCTGCTCCCTTTTGAGCGCAGAGGACATAGTCTAATTACTGTGCAGAGTGGTTCAGCTGAGGTTCACACCACAGCAAGCACCTCTGCACACAGTTCTGTCTATCTTATCAATGGCCAGCTAAAACTTCCCAGCTTAAAAGCTCTCCAGAGTTAGCTCAGGCTCTGTCCACAAAGGAAATCAAGATTAATTTTGATAGACATTGTCTATGGTCGCAGGGTCTCTCAGCTGACACTGTGCAAGGCATTTAATTGCCATTGTACGAATGACTAGAGGGCCACCTCTTTCATCTCTGCTCTGCTGGGACATTCACCTAGACAGATGTTCTCTACCTTGGTGACACTGCCCTTTGATTGTTTCGCTTGGGGTGGGGGGTGTCACTGTATTACTTGTGTGATGTATCTGGGAGTCTCAGCTAAGGCAGGACATCAAAGTTGGTTTGGGCTTTACAGAGGTAAAGGATTTTTCAGTGTAAGACTTCAAGGTTTGTAAGTAACTGGGTCAAACATGTTGGGCCTGTGTGATTTGGAGCTCACACTGGTGCAGTGCCATCAAGACCAGAAAAAATACTCCTGACTGGTGCAAATGAGAGCAGAATGCGGCTAGCGAGTCAGCCCTGGCTTGCTATAAATGGGTAAAACATTCTTCACCAGCTGGTGGCGCTTGAGCAGAAATGGGTTGCTGGGGCTCTAACTCCTACTATACTGCAATGGTTCTGGCACTCGCCTTGGGACCTGTCTGAATGATTTGCACTCAGAAATAGATCTAAAAGGAAAACAGCATTATTTTAATCAAATTAGTGTTCCAGGCACTGCTGTTCAGGGTGCCCTGTAGGGTAATACATTGTGATAGAGGCACTTTACTGCTGTAAATGCGGTGAACTATTAAATCATGTCAGCAAACCCATTGTGAACAGCTTCAAACATCTCTGCCACCCTTAAGAGTTTCCTAATTTCCAAAACATCGTAACAGAGCAATTTACGTTTGCATCCTTGCAAAATATCAAGGAATATAGTTTAAATATGCAGCATATACGGCCAAGTCACGACGGTCAGCCCTGCCAAAAACAATCACTCACTCGCTCTGTGCTGCACTGGGCTAGCTCTTTGACAGTAATCTGTGGTCTCTAATGATGCTTAGCTGACAGGTTTTTGCTTCCTGCCACACAGCTGACTTTTCAGGCCAGCTGATAGTGAAAAGTCTTCAGACAGGTGACAAGCAGTTTGACCCAGTTCGAGATACCTGGCCATGCGAGATGGATCAAAGAAAAAATATCTAGTGCGAAGATGCACAGGGCAGAAGATTCCAATTCAGGGAAGAGTCTGTTTTATTAACGTGCTTATCCATAGGACATTAATAGTTTTTCATGCCACTCTTTCTCATATTGCTCTCTATTCAGTGTGTTTGTATGTGATCCTGCATCTTGTTGTATGCAGGAACATTGTCATGTTCCTTTTTCTTGGTCATTTGGAAGGCATTTTCTGTTATCGTTGGGTTTACACACAAGGCATGCAGATTCTACAGCATGGGTTGGCTTTGGAGCCTCTTCCAGCAGAGAGTTAACTCACTTTCGTTAGGAGGAGAGCTGGTCACAGAGCTCACAATCCTGCCTCTTCTCTTCACTGACTTGTGTATCTTTCAGGAGCTGCAGGTGGAATAAAGTGCTCTCATAGCTAGAGTGGATTTGGATTCTCACCCTGCCCTCAAAATAAAGCTTAAGGGAAGCAGTTACAGTTCAAGTGCTTAAGTGGGTGCCTGTATAATTGAATTTCATGCTCATTCTTTCCCTCTGAAGTGGTGAACACAGGCAGTCATCTGAAAGGGGGGGAAAATGCTGCCTAGGCCCTTTGTGAACTTTCCTGAATTCAGTGGAGTTTAAGAACTTGTCTGTGCCAGTTGCTAACAGGGCTGTTGCGGGGGGTGGTGATGGGGAAGAGGGTCTTACACAGAGATCTCTCTTGAAACAAGGGCTAAGTGAAGTTCTTTTATGCTCGAAAGACCCTGAAATGTTTTGCACATCAGAAGTGTTGCACATGTGTAAATTAATTGCAGCCTATGCTGTCACTGAGTAGGCAATAGAGCAAAAACCATAAGCCAATCTCCTCTGTCATAGGGGCCTTTGTAACATGCTTTGATGTCTTCAGATGAAAGGCACCATGGAAGTGCAACATATTATGGTTATTCGTGATCAAAGCATGATCTTTGTAACCGCAGAACTGAACAATGGGATCTGCTCAGGACAAGGATTCCATCTCCCATCCCTAATCAGTTCCAAAGGGAGCCCCATGAAGGCCAGATCAGCTGCTACACTGCAGGAGTCCTGCTGGGTTGAGCACTCCCGTCCTTTGGCACTCCTCCTGTTTCGATGCCACTCACAAGCCTGTGCTTTAATGACAGTAGCAGCGGCCGACTCGGTGTTCTAATTGCAAAAGTAAATTTAGACGGGTGGCACATTCTCACCAAACAGGACCAAACAAACCGCAGTGCCAATCACTGCTCCACTTTGCTTCTGATTACTTATATTAGGTGGTTAGGTAGTTTTATACATCAACCTCCGACATTCCAAAATGGAGAGGTAGCTGCCAGAGGTGTGATTAGTGTGTAGGAATATAAGGATGGCCATACAGCATAGGACTAATGGTCCACCTAGCTCAGTGTCCTGTCCTCTGACGTTGGCCAGTGCCAGGTGCTTTAGAGAGAATGACGTCAGTGTGCGACCCATACCATTGTCATCTCTCAGCTTCTGACAGACAGAGGCTAGGGACACCCAGAGCATGGTGTTGCATCCCTGTCCATCCTGGCTAATAGCCATTGATGCATGTATCCTCCATGAACTTATCCAGTTCTTTTCTGAACATGGTTGTGTTTTTGGTCTGCAGAACATCCCAGGCAATGAGTTCCACAGGTTGACTGCATTGTGTAAAGAAGTATTTTCCTACATTTGTTTTAAACCTGCTGCCTATTAATTTCAAGGTGTAGGCGTATCATGGATTTATATAGTTTCATTATGATATTTTCCATCTTATTATCTATCCTTTTCCTAATGGTTCATTACATTCTGTTAAGTTCCAGAGGGGTACCCATGTTAGTTTGTATATAGCAAAAACAACAAAAGTCCTGTGGCACCTTAAAGACTAACAAATTTCTTCGGTCATAAGCTTTCCTGGGCTTCGTCTGATGAAGATGCATTTGATGAAGTGGGTTGCTGCCCAAGAAAGCTTATGCCCAAAGAAGTTTGTTAGTCTTTAAGGTGCCACAGGCCTTTCATTGTTCTTGCCACATTCTGTTAGGGTTTTTTGACTGCTGCTATATATATTGAGCAATGGACTATCCACAATGACTCCAACATCTCTTTCTTGAGCTAATTTAGATCCCATCATTTTGTATGTATGGCTGGCATTATGTTTTCTGATGTGCATTACATTTCATTTATCAACAGTGAATTTCATCTGCCTTTTTTTTTGCCCAGTCACCAGTTTTACAGGATCCCTCTAACTCCTCACGGTTAGCTTGGGACTTAACTATCTTGAGTAATTTTGCATTGTCTGCAAATTTTGCCACCTCACCATGAACTCGTTTCCAGATACTTTATGAATCTGTTGAACGCTACCGTTCCAGAGCAGAATCCTGGGAGACACCACTATTTACCTCTTTCCATTCTGAAAACTGACCACTATTTTTACCCTTTGTTTCCTGTCTTTTAACTGGTTATTGACCTACAAGAATACCTTCCCTTTTATCCCATGACTGCTTACTTTGCTTAAAAACCTTTGTTGAGGGACCTTGCCAAAGGCTTTCTGAATGTCCAGGTACGCTGTATCACTCTTGTTGCATGTGTTTGGTGGCCCCCCTCGAAGAGCTCAATGGATTAGTGAAGCATAATTTCCCGTTACAAAACTCATTATGACTCTTCCCCAATAAATCATTTTCATCTAAGTGTCTGATAATGCTGCTTTTTAGTACAGTGTCAACCAATTTGCCTGGTACTGAAATTAGGCTTACTGGCCCAAAATTGCTGGGATTGCCTCTAAAGCCTTTTTTAAAAATTGGTGCCACATTAGCTAACTTCCAGTCATGTGGTACAAAAGCTGATTTCAATGATAAGTGATGTACCACATTTAGTAAGTTCTACAATCCCACATTTGAGCTACTTCAGAAATCTTGGGTGGAAACCATCTGGTCCTAGTGACTTAACACCGTTAAATTTATCAGTTTAATTAAATGGTGTGCTACTTAATGACTTCACTTGGAAAGTACTAGGAGCTTTTGGCTGGTTGGTGAGGGAGGCCAATCACATGAAGGGATCTTTAAAAGCGAATGTGTTGGTATGGATCAGTAATAATCCATAGAATAGCTCAGTATGAACCTGAGGAGATGAGTGACTGCCCTGCTTACACTGTGATACAAAAGATGAAATAAAGCAAACCTGTGAGGTGTCTAATTAGTGACAGAACAGCCATGTGCTGTAGGGTGTGACGAAGCATCCAGAAATCCATGCATTTCTCCTACCTGTCCCAGGTGCCTGAATCTGCTGGAAACCTGATGGGAATACCTTTTCTGTGGCACTGCAGCATTGCTGGATCCCTTCGCTGCAATGGCACTGATCTGTACACTTGGAAACAGTTACTGAAGCTTTGTGAGTCTTGGGAAAGATGGAGGTTTGAGCTGTGGATGGAGGCTGAGGAAAGGCTGAAAACTGGGGATGACTCAGTGAGGAAAACGAGGATTTATATGCTTGAAACATGTGACTCCAAAGGACTGGTGTGATCACTTGCTAAAATTATAGTCAAGGATTCTTGGGGAAGGGGGAGCGGAGCAAGCCTGGCCTGACAGGTTTCGATGCTCCCCTCTGTCTCAGGAGAGGGAACCATCAGAGTTAGTTTACGCAGCCATGGACAACCATGGCCCATCCAGCCTCATCTCCTGACCTGGAATCCCCAGCCACTGGCTCTCCTGCTTTGGAGAAAAGTGGGGTTTAGCTAAGCAGGGTGCCGCTGAGTAATATGGCAGGGGAGTCCCGCCAGGAGGGAAGGCCACCACTGCTACTTCAGTACACCACTCATCCTTGTTTAGGGAGGCTGGACGTCTTCAGGACAGGCTCTCAGCTTGGATCCATGTGATCACAGGAGCCCCTTTGCTTATAGAGGGATATGGCAGCTGAGGCAGGCCTCTCTTGGGAGCAAGCAAGGCTTGAGTGTGCTGAGCTCTGATTTTAGCTTCACATTTTCTTTGCTGGTTTCTCTTTGAAATCACAAAATAAAAGTTGTTTTAAAGTTTGAACTGCTGACATTATGGGAGGATTTATCCCACCTGCAGGTAACTGCACACTGTGTCCTGTACCAGATATGTTGTCTGTGAACTTTGGCACTGTCCTCTGTTCTCACTTGGCAAGTGGAGGAATCATGGGATTCAACTCCAGTGAAAGGTGAATGGCAAAAATCCTAACCGAGGGTGGCGCCAGAAGAAGAGCTAGAAATACAACTGGCACCTAAAAATGTAGCAAAGCTGGTCATCTCTCGCTAGGTCTCCTTTTGTCTTGTGTGAAAGTTCAGCAGTGCTGGTTTGAACGGTGGCACTGTTTTTTATGTTATTGTTTGGATGGGTTTGTGCACAGAGCTGTCTGATAAATGGTTTTCTGATCTTGCAAAACTCTTTGGTTATTCTTAAGGTTTTCCCATTCGTTAGTGGGACAAAAAGTTGAAACTTTGAAAATGTTCACGAATAAAAAATTTGAATGGTTCTTCAGTTCCAGTCAATCCAAATGTTTTGTTTCAATGATTATGAAACCTTCCATTTAGATTTCAGCCATTTATTTCTTTTTAGCTACCATTGGCTCAAATTTCAAAACAGAAAGGCACTTCAAACTGGTGAACCAAAAGTGTTTGTTTCAAACCTGTCCAAACAAAATGCTTCAACAATTTAAAAAAAATCAATTTTTTAAATAAAAAATGCTTGCCCATGAACAGTTTTGGTTTGAATTGGCATTTTCTGACAATAAAACATCTTCTCCAAATATTCACATCCAGCTGTCTATTACAGGCTTTGCAAAATGTTGGCATGGGACAGAGGCTAGGTGGGAGGCAAGGAATTTGCTAGGTCCATAGACAGAAGAGTCAGAAGAGAGCTATTAGTTGATGCAGTTTGTCTACCTGAAGTAATTCCAGGACTGTTCTCAGTTGGAGATTTTCCCATATTTTGTCCCCTGGCTTTAATTGCCCCAGCGAGAGAGCTTCACGTTCAGTCCTAGAGGGCCCATCATACAGCAAATGCATTTTACTGCCAGGAAGTTTTTTTCTTAAATATTCCCTTTTTTAGTTCCGTGTCATTCTCCCAGCTTCTCCCCATGTATCATTAAGTCATTCATCTTCCTCGCTGGTGCTTACATCCTGCTAATATTTGTAAGCTGTTATCTTGTGCCCCTTAGTCGTCACTTAGCCAAGCTGTAAATATTTAGTTCTTTGGCTCTTTCCTCATATGTCAGTCCCTCTCTCTCATCTCCAAATTCTCTCCAGTTTGGCAATCTCTTCCTAGCAGAATGGTGCCCACTACTGAATGAACTGATGCCCAGTGCAGTTGCACGAAAACTATGGTGCAACCTCTACCACCTCTCTTCTCTCTCACATGATACTTCTGCAGGTGTAATGCCGAACTGACTAGGCCTTCCTTACACAGAGGCATTCTCTCCTGGTCCAGGCCTTTGTGTGAGATCAAAGATGAACTGGTTTTAGAACTGGTACAGTGCAAGACATCCAAAATGATGTGGAAACATATCATAGTGAATGGCAAGGTCTGAGGTTCTTTAGCTGGCTACAACATGATGGAAACTGTGATTGTGATTTCAGATAATTGCATTTTTGGGCCAGCTCAGATGCTCTGTCTGCCCAGCTTTTCCATGGTAGTGCAGAATATCAGGTCCATGTGTGCTTTCAGATGTGTCCCATGGAGTACCAGAGAAGAGCAAACTTTTGGCATTTCTGTTTAAATACCCTGCCTGTCATGGCAGCCGAGGCCCCCAGGGTGCTTGTGTGGGAAGAGCTGAGAAAGTCTGTTCATTAGAAGAAGAAACCAAACTGCTTCTACAAATCTCCATTCCACCATGGAGATACCACTGCCTGGGTAGCACCGATGTCCAGAATGTCCTCTGTGCAGGAGCCAGAAGACAAATGCCAAGGTTTTTTTTTTTAAGAGAGACAAGATGGGTGAGATACATCTTTTACTAGATGGGTGAGATACATCTTTTACTTTTTCTGTTGGAGAGACAAGCTTTCGACCTACACAGAGAAACTGAAGAAGAACTCTGGGGGGGCTTAAAAGTTTGTCTCTCTCAGCAGCAGAAGTTGATCCAGTAAAACTATTACCTCACTCACCTTGTGTCTCTAAAATCCTGAGACCAAAACAACTACAGCAACAATGCATATGAAGTTTTCTCCATTCAATCCTTTATGGTTTTTTAGCAAGAACTACCCATAGAGTGCTTCTCCCAGCAGGCATTGTGGAAAGCTTTATAGGGAGACTGTGCTTGTTGAAATGTCACTATCTGCTGGGTTGGAGATTTTGTTTGTAAACATACACCTACGAAAAGGGACCCAACAAACCTGGCTCTCACAACACGCAAAGCCAGGGAGAGGGATCGACTCGCATGGTCACAGCTGAGAAAGAGAGTCATGTTGAGGGATTTCGGGTTCTTTCTGCAGCCTTGTCACAAAGATTTTGAATCTACAGACATTGATAGTGCAGAGGGGTGTGTTGGGTCTCTAGACAGCCAGGCCCAGAGTGCCACAGGCAACTCTTGCTTGCAAGAAGACCCCTCACTAAAGGGAGCATTTTGCCAAAGCTACACCAAGGAGAATTTTGGTCCAATATAGCCAGTGCTCACTGGTCCAGATGACCTGGGATAAGGAGAGGAAACATCACAATTTGATGCATCAACTCCAACCATTATTTTCCCCTCTTTGTGGCCATGTGGTTTGGATCTTCACCATGCACTTGGTGTCATGAAAACCCAGTGAGGACATGGTGACCACAAAATGCTCTGGGAGGTTTTGTATACTCAGGAATCATGAGACCCCAACCTCCTGCTTTCCCATCACAAGAGACCCTGCAGCCACTGCTTTCCAAAGACTTTAATAAATATGAAGCTCCCGGGAAGCTCACACAAGACCCAGAGAGAAAGCTGTTTACTGCAAGGAAAGACCATTTCAACTAGAGGCACAGCTGACATTTTTCCATAAGAAAGGCAGAACATCCCTGATGCTGAAGGCGAAATTTATGCCTGCATTGTCTTGCTGCCAGTAGACATTTGACCAGCACCCCTACACATGACATTTGTTTGTTCAAATGTAACACAATTCATAGACTCTCCAGGAGAGTGTTGATGCTGTGACATTAAGCAGCCGATTACTCCTGTGCTTGGCAGCGTTGCTGTCCTGCTGTGATATGGCTCACAACCAAGCCCTTCCACAGCAAAGTGCATTGGTTTAAATATGCTAGTAATGCAGGTGACAGGCTCTGTGGCTCTGGCTGATCCGCGGTTGCTTTTATGTAATTTATGCTCCGAAAGTAACTGGGCTCAGTTGTGTCTGTGGACTTGACTTCTTTCATGTGGTTAATGTGCTAACGAGATTAAATCAGTTTCAATAGGCACCATTTTAACAGAGATGATAAACTTTTATTGAACTCAAGCTCATTAAAATGAAATGCAAGCAATAGGTGACTTTAGCATTGGTCCTGAGTTCCCTCCATTCCTGGTCAAGCCAGTGTACCTTCCCTGTTAACCAAAAGTCAGCACCCCAGCATATTTAAGAAGCTTTATTAAAACGTATTGAAACCTCTTCTAAAAAGCCTGAAAAATTCCAACAATCCCCCCACTGCCGCTTACATGTAGCAATTCCATTGAAGTCTAAAGCACTGTATTAATAGGAACAGCTCCGTGACCCACAGATGTGGCTATGAAACAAGGCGTAAACATAGCTAAGTACAGGACTTTACATCTCACACAAACAGGAAAGCAGAGGATGGGTAATGTGGTGTTTTACAGCAGCTCTGTCTGCTAATCTGTGATCTGTTTGGTCTGCCAGTAGGGTTATTAGGGTGGGTTTATTGAAGAAGTGCCAAAAATGATGTTAAATAAACTGTTTACACAGGGTAACTACAGGCTGAAAAGCCAAACACAGTCCTAAACTCAGCCCCATTGCAGGTTTGAACAAAAATAAACTGCTTGACACTTTGGGGTTGGACATTGCTGCTTTTGCAGAGTCTTCTGTTTGCTGAATATAAAAACATAAAATTAATGTGTTTCCCCCTTTCCCTGGGGCTCCTTCCAAAGGTCTCAGGGCTGGAAACATGATTGGATCATTTTGAGCTCCTTGGCTGTCCTTGAAAATGGCTGGGATCATTTTATTCGTTGTAAAATATTCATTTTTCAGAATCTCAATAGGAAATAATATCATTCTTTAGTTGTGGGCTGCGCAGTGGTTTTTTTAAAGGGGACATAGGTTCTTCTCTGGTTTTCAAGGAATTGTAGGAAGGAGGTGATGGGTGAATGAGCAAGGAAGTGTACAGTAAAGAGACTCCAGTCGGGCATGCAAAGAGACTGAACTTGCACACAAATGTCCTGTGGTACAAGTCATTGTCACTTTTACCTGTGGCTACAAAACCAGCGACAAGAGCCAGGTTGTAACACAAAGACAGAATACGGATACACAAAGGATTTGTTACCACTATTACTACTACGCAAAACCTACAGCAAATTTTTTTAAGTAACTCAGACACAGGAAGCCTGCCAAACAGTCAGTGGAGCCACTGGGTGACTGAGGCATAAAGGAGCACTCAAGGAAGACAAGTCCATTGTGGAGGAGCTAAATGAATTCTTTGCATCAGTCTTCACTGCAGAGGATATGGGAGAGATTCCAACAGCTGTGTCATTCTTTTTAGGTGACAGCTTTGAGGAACTGTCCCAAATTTGGTGTTAACAAAAGAGATGTGCGAACACATTGATAAATTAAATAACAGTAAGTCACCAGGACCGGATGGCATTTGATCAAGAATTCTAAAAGAACTCGCATGTAAAATTGCAGAGTTGCTAACTGTGGCATTATGCCTATCACTTAAATTAGCTTCTGAATTAGGTGCATGGAGTGCAGCCAATGTAAGGCTGAAATTTTAAAAAGGCTCCGGAGGTGATCCTGGAAATTACAGGCCAGTAACCCTAAATTCAGTACCAGGCAAACTGGTTGAAACTATAGTAAAGAACTGAATTATCAGACACATAGAAGAATGTGAACATTGGGGAAGAGTCAGTACAGCTTTTGTAAAGGAAAATCATGCTTCACCAATCTGTTAAAATTCTTCGAGGGGATCAGCAAGCTCACGGACAAGGCTGATCCAGGAGACATAGTATACTCAGACTTTCAGAAAGCCTTTGATAAGGTCCGTCAACAAAAGATCTTAGGCATTATACATGTGGGAAGGTCCTCTGATGAATCAGTAACAGACAGAAGGACAGGAAACAAAGGGTAGGAATAGTTTTCCAAGGGAGAGAGAGAAATAACAAGTCCTACCAGTTCTGTATTGGGACTACTGCTCTTCAGTATATTCAGTATATTCGTAAATGATTTGGAGAAGGGGATGAACAATGAGGTGGCAAAGTTTGCAGATGAGACAAAGTTACTCTAGCTAGGTAAGTCCAAAGCTGACTGCAGAGTTAGAAAGGGATCGCGCTAAACTGGGTGACAAAATGACAGACAAAATTTAATGCTGATAAACACAAAGGAATGCACATTGAAAAACGTAATCCCAACTATACATGCAAAATGTTGCAGTCTAAGTTAGCTGTTGCCACTCAAGAAAGAAATCGTGGAACCATCATGGATAGTTCCTTGAAAACATCCACTCAGTGTGCAATGACAGTCAAAAAAGCAAACCGAATGTTAGCAGCCATTAGCAAAGGGATAGATAATAAGCCAGAAAATATCATCATGCCACTATATATACCCATTGTATGCCCACACCTTGCATGCTGTGTACAGTTCTGGTCACCCTATCTCAAAAAAAGAAATACTAGAATTGGACAGCATGCAGGGAAGGGCCCCAAAATGATAGGTATAAAACAGCTTCCATACAAGGTGAGATTAAAAAGATTGGGATTGTTCATCTTCTTAAAGAGACAGCTAAGTGGGGATATAATAGAAGGTCGTAATATCATGAAAAGTTTGGAGAAAGAGATCAGAGAAGTGTTATTTACTCCTTCACATAACAGAAGACCATGGGGTCACTTGATAAATTTGATATGCAGCAGGTTTAAAGAAACAGAAGAAAGTACTTCACACAACACACAGTTGGTTAGGGGATATTGTGAAGGTCAGAAGCTACATGCTGTAAACAAATAATTAGATAGGTTCATGGAGGACAGGTCCATCAATAGCTATTAGCCAACATGGTCAGGGATGCTGGGACTGGGCAATAGGAGAGGATTACTGAAAATTGCCCCATCTGTTCTTTCCCTCTGAAGCATTTGGCACTGACCAACAGTGGAAGAGAGGTTCCTGGGCTATAGCTATTGTTGGTCTGAGCCAGTATTGCCATTTTCATGTTTTTAAATCAAAGTCAGATTGTTTGTTGATTAATATATTGTGATTTGACAGGGTCTAACCAGAATAATTCCTGCAAAGGAAAATCAAATTTTGCTCATTTATTTGAATTCTTTGAATGTGTCAGCAAAGTAGTGGCTAAAGAAGAATGGGTCAACAATTTATAGTCTTCCAGAAGGCCCTCAGCTAAGCAATCAGGGTGTAGAGGCAAGTATTGTCACGGATTGAAAACTGGCTGAGGAGGGGCAGGATAAACGAGTAGGAATGCATGGTTTGTCTTTTTCATATTGAAAGATTGGCAGTGGCTTTCTGCTTTCATACCAAGCCCATTGTTGTTTGATGTATTTACTGGTTACCTTAAAAAAGTATTGAAAGAACATGACGGTTGCAAAGTTAAGCACACAAAAACTAGGTGATGCCAGAATTAAGGTTGCTGTGCATCCTTGATCCATCTCCTGGCATATGTGGTTCATGAGACAGTCTGGAATTACATTATCACATATTCTTTTTTCCATCAGACTGTGTCTACAAAAAACAGCGTCACTGCTCTGATTTACTGTTACTTTATGACCTGATCCTATGTTTTACACCCCCATGCATTTAGTTTCATTCCTTCCTGTAAGTTCACTCATCTTCGAAGCATCTGAGGAAGTGGGATCTTCTCCCACGAAAGCTCATGCAAAAAATAAATCTGTTAGTCTTAAAGCACCACACAACTCCTTGTTGTTTTATTAATTCAAGATCCTGATAAGCACTAAGGGGGTGAATGACGCGGGGCCTTGTGGGGGGAAAAAAGCCCAAGATCATGGTATTAAAGACTGTATCACAATGCACACACACTGGGGAGATATGACATCACATAGCCATTTACTAGATTTGATGCTTGACTTTGCAACTTGGCGTTCTTTCATAAAGCTTTTTTGGTAATGTAATTCCCTAGGTGTTTAGAAAAGCAAACTGGGGTGAAAAAAAAATTCCAGCATGTGGAACCATACTGACTCCCCCAAGATTCACCAGCCCAGCTGGACACTTTTGACCGGTGGCCCAGACCCTTGACCCTTGATCTGACAAGGTAACTGATAGCTGTAAATGCCAGCCCCATACTGTCTGTTCTGCTCTGATGCTTTGCCACATTTGTTAATGCCTAGTGTTGATACCCTCTGACAGCTGTCTCTGCTGGGTGTCTGTTGTCTTCAACAGTCATCTTGGAAGGCCAGTGTGATAGTCTCGAGTGGCTCTGACCTGATGAATCCTGTTACAATAGAGGGTTTGAAGAGACCACCGACATTCAGAAGAGACTTCCCAGCCTGAGGACGGTTGTGATGGGGTCAGCAGCAAATCAGGATGGCCCAGGGGCAGAGCCCAGTCAAGACAGACCTTGGCTGAGGGGAAAGAGTGAAAAAAGAAGTACCGTGAGGTGAGAACAGAGCAGGGGTCATTGGGCTGTGGGGATCAGTCAGGCAGTCGGTGAACAGGGAAGAGGGATAGAGGAGTGGTGTCATGGATCTCGAGTTAAAGGAAGAGGAGTTTGGTCGGGGTAAGGGGAAAGAAGCAGCTTGAGTGGAGGCAGGGAGGGGTATATCATGAGGAAGGGAGTGGTGGTGGGGAGTTAATCTGTAGGGTTTATCTGAGCTCAGCTGGAGAGCCCAGACACTGCCTGACATTCATTGGTCTTTCTTGCACAAGAGGCCAGATAGGAAAAAGTAGAATTGGGTGTTTCAGCAAACAGAACTAACAAGGAGACAGTGACCTGGGTGCAGGGTTATTTTGAGGGTCCCAGAGCCTGGCAGATCAGCTGAAATCCATCCTTTCCTGCCCACAAGACTTTGCAGAGTGTAAACGTCTTCTTTCCTCTGCAGACAGTGTCCCAAACAGCCAGACTGCAGTGGCCAGCAAGCGCAGACCCTACTCACAGGCTGACGGCTTCAAAGCAATTTTGAAACTATTTTATCAGTCAGATCAATGTAAACCGCAGTGCTGGAGCTGATCAGGACCTTGCGCTTGGAAAGCGTTCTTAGGGAAACGACTGCTCGCAGGCCGTCCAGCTGTGAGCTTGGCGCACACCCGGGTGCTGGGGGGAGGCTCAGTGGCCTGCAATAGGCAGGGAGTCAGACTGGATGCTTAGAAGGGATCTTTCCTCATTGCCTAGCCAGCCGCGCGGGGACACGGAGAGCACAGGAGAGAGAGAGAGTCCAAGCCCCTGCCCCAGTCACACCCAGCACCCCAATCTGCCAGGGCAAGGGGAGGGGTGCGATGGCAGGTGAAGTGCCTTAGCGCCAGCATGAGCCTCCCCCACCCCCAGGACCCCCACTTTCCACCCATGGCTCCTGGGCGTCTCTGTCTGAAGACCCAGGGAGGGGAAGCCTGAGCAGCTGGGGCCAGCAGGGCAGAGGATCCCTGATATCTCACTAGAAGAGGGCAGGGCTTTCTACTCCAGCTCTGCCACCCAGCCATGGGCCCAGCCCCATCGCAGGAGATGGCTAAGCAGTGAGAAGGGGAGGAGAGTCAGTGCCACATAAGGCACTTCTCCCCAACCCCTCAGTCTCTGTTCCTTCCTCCCCACCCCAGGCAAAGAGATCTGAGGATGTCCCCCATGAAGGCCCCTGTGTTGGGTGGAACAGGCAGTGGGCACCTGGTCGCCAACGCCACACATCCAGTGACACGAGTCAGACCAAACAACTAGGGATTTGCTTCACAGTCACAAGGGTTCAAAGCAGCTGTGTACCGTGGACCAAGCCTAACCCGGAGTGAGGGGCAGTGTCTCTGCCTTGTG
Organism: Podocnemis expansa; assembly: GCA_007922195.1. Classification (NCBI taxonomy): domain Eukaryota; kingdom Metazoa; phylum Chordata; order Testudines; family Podocnemididae; genus Podocnemis; species Podocnemis expansa. The sequence goes on along the minus strand of ML682310.1, from coordinate 2,226,136 downwards.
CCGGGGTAGGCCACTTGCACCCGGCTTGCCTGTTCCCCAGCTCCGATCTGTATGGGACCTCCTCAGGTGCAAAGGAACCCTAGAGACATGCACACAAACGCTGCCATCACACGAGGTTTCACTCCCTTTTCCTTGCACCAGAGATGGGATGCTGCCCTTCCCCACCAGCACTGTCCTGTGCAACTCTCTGCCCTCCTACCTCCCTCCCACCAGACACCCCTCAGCTTCCTATGCCCCCTCCTCTGGGCTTCCCCCACCAGTCTCCCATCCCTCATGTTCCCCTCCATTCTTACCCTGTCCACCACTCATCCAGGTCCCCTGCAGCCTCACAGTGCCTCTTTGTAACAGAGTCGAGGGCTGTCCCGTGGCAGCTCTACTTTCCCATGCTACTGGGCAGGTCAGCCTGTCTCCTCAATCCCCTGTAAGGAATGGGAGGTGACAGTGTTTAGGATAAGTGACCAGCTTGATGCAAGCAAGCCCGACATCATGAGGGACTTTCAAATCCACTCAGTGCTGTGCAATCATCATAAAGCCAAGGGAGCACTGACACCCCGGGGTCTCTTGGGTACCACACCTCTTAGCCCCTGCAACTTCCTTTCCTAGCCCCTTGCATGACAGATCTTTCCACACAATTCCAGCCCTTGTGGTTGGCAGAGCATAATACAGAGCCATATGGATGAGACTGACTGGATATGTATACGCCACTGAACGTCGCAGTAGGTGCTGCTGGAACTAAATCCTAACTGTTCAAATCCAGGTCCAAGAAGAGGCTCCTGGGACTCATGGGGGACACAGCATACATAGGTCCAGCAAGGCCCGGGGAGCGATGGGTGTAAGCACGACTTACTAAAACTGTGTAAGGCAGGCTTAGGAGCTGTGCCTAACAGCTTCTGAAGGAGGCCATCTAATCTGCATGGGTCCTGTATTAGCATGAACACAAAGAGCACAATTAGGTATTAGCGTACTGGGTGCAGGACATAGTGGGTAATGGTATTTGGGGTTAATCTGATCACAAATCTGTCAATATCTATAAATCTACTGAGGGGAAATATGAAATACTGTCGTTTTGTGAATTGCTACTGTCTGTTTCTTTCAAATCTGTCTGGGTTAGTTAAAGGGTAAAACCTACCCTTACTTTAAAAGAGATTTGCAGGAAAGGTGACTGCATGTTTCAGCCTGAAAAGGGGTGGGAGAGTACTGGTTTGAGGGTATTGTTATGTTGCCTTCTTTGTGTAATAATAGCTCTGACTAGGCTTTTTATGAGGTCTTTGTTATTTAAATAGAGGTAGCTGTTTATAGCTACTTAAAGTTAACAGCTAGAATCACTACAAATGGAAACAAACTCCCTCTGAGTTCAAATCACTGAAGAGGAGCAGCACATGAAGGAGCCTGCAGGTGGTGAGAGCAGCCAGTGGTGAGCTGGGTGGTGGGAGTGACTGGTGGGTGGAGCCAGCAGACAGTGCTATTGGGTGGAGTGAGTGGCTAGTAGATGGTGCTGGCAGACAGCTAGCTTGAAAGACACTCCCTATGTACCTCAGGGTTTGTTGGGAGCCTAGTTAGCACTGATTCCCCACATCAGTCCTGGTTTTGCCATTAAGTCTTGTATGTTCTGTTATGTGGTGTGGGTTGTCAGGAACTTTGCTCTTTACTGATTTGCTAGATCAGTGCTGATTTCTGTTATTCGGCCTTTTACAATCTGTTTTACTACCATTAAAAGTTCTTTTTACTACACTCAGACTTGTGCTTGCGAGTGGGGAAGCCTTACACCTTTGAGGTGCCCAGGGAACAGTGCAGGATTTCCCAGAAATCTGGGTGGGGGCTCAAGCTGGTTGGTGGTGCTACATTATTGGGAAACCCCTAGGTATAGAACCCAGCCCCTGTCCTTCCAACCTGCCCTGGCAGAAGGGTTACATGTGTTTGGGGGAAATTCAGTCCTGAGAGTCTTGTGCTCTCCATTGCTATTGACAGCACTGATTTTAACATCCTCTGATACTGTCATATAGAATGACTCCATGATCTGTCAGCCAGACCTTCTACCCAGGCAGCTTCTGTGTAGCCCATGCCATCAGCACCTCCTAGAATTGGTATCCTTTGAGTCCTTCTGGACTTTAGTGCTGCTGTGTCTGGGTCACAGTTGCACTGTTCCAACTCCTTAGGGCACTTAAAGACTACCAAATTTATTTACTGCACGAGCTTTCAGGGAGAAAATCCCACTTTGTCTGACAAAGATCCGTAAAGAAGACCCAGACTGGTAAAGGGAGAGCCTGTCCGACAAAGTGGGATTATTTCCCTGAAAGCTCATGCAATTTTGTTAGTCTTTGCTTGTTTTGTTGATCTAGATTAACACGGCTGCCCCTTTGGAACTCTTTAGGGGAATCAAGTGCCCCGCTCCATCTTTCTCCTACCTTCATTCCTGTGCTGTGTCTGCCCATTCAAATGGAACTGTAAAGACAGGAATCAGAGAGCCAGAGCATTCGAAGGGACCTCAAGGATCATCTCAACTACCCCCTGCCAAGATACAGGATTTATTGTGTCTGAACCATGCAAGACAGATGGCTACTGCCGTCTCCTTTTGAAACCTCCAGAGAAGAGCTTTCACAACCTCCTGAGGCAGCTGTTTCACTGTTCTGCTCATCTTAAAGTTGTTGTCACTGAGTGGCTGTGTTTGTTTCCAGTGGGGCTCCACAAAGAGCAGGTCTTGGCCCTCAGCAGTTTAACATGTTTATCCATGACCTGGAAGCAACCATAAAATAATCACTGATAGAGTTTGCAGTTGTCACAAAAATTGGGGGACTGGTAAATAATGAAGAGGACAGATCATTGATTCAGGCTATTCTGGATTGTTTGGTGACATGGGCACAAGCAAACTATATGTGTTTTAATACAGCTAAATGGAAATGTGTGCATCTGGGAACAAAGAATGTAGGGGCATGTACAGTGACCCTGAAAAAGATTTCAGTAAGATAGTGGATAACCAGCTGGACTTAAGCTCCCAGTGAATTCTGTGACCAAAAGGGATAATGCGGTCCTTGGATGCACAGATGGGAATCTCAGGTAGAAGGTGAGAGGTTATTTTGCCTCTGTATTTGGTACTGGTACAATCGCTGCTGAAATAATGTCCCCACGTCTGGTGTCCACAATTCCAAAAAGATGTTGATACTTTGGAGAGGGTTCCAAGAAGAGCCACAAGAACAGTTCATGGAATAGAAAACATGTCGTATAGTGAGAGACTCAAAGAGCACAATATATTTAGCTTAACAAATAGAAGGTTGGGTAATGATTGCGGCCTGTAAGTATTTACACGGGAAACAGATATTCCATAACGGATTCTTCAATTTATCAGAGGAAGGTCTGACATAGTCCAATGGCTAGAAGCAGAAGCTCGACAAATTCAGACTGGAAATAAGGTTTAGATAGCAGGGAGGTGTGGCCCCCCTCTGAGATTGACACTGAGAGCGAGCCATCCACCCCTTGTTGGGCGGACAGAGGAAGTGCATGCCCACCAAGCCAGAACTAGAGAGGTGGGACAAGAACAGGAAGTATAAGAGACGGGCCCTGTACCTTATTGAGGGGTTAACTCTGAGAGAGGCAAATGCCTGGTGCTGCCCCCTGAGCTTGCCAGTGACTTTTGCTTTTCCAGTGACAACCCTGAGCTACTAGAATCGCTGGAGATGCCCAGCACCAAGGGGCTACCACTGGCTGTGTACGCAGAGGAGGCAAAGAATGACCCAGAAACCCATGCACACGTGGGGTGGGGTAGGAAGAAGCCCAGGGATCCAGATGTGCGTGTGCTGGAGCACCAGTCAGCATGTTTCAGCCAGAGCCCCACCAACCCAGTGGCAGATGCACCACCACTGCTAGGACCCTGAGCTGGGGTGCACTGGAGTCTCCTCGCCTCACCACACCTGCTGCAGTAGTTACCCCCGTTGGGACTGGAGGCCTGGATTCCCTTTGCCTGTGAGCTATAGGCTGCTCCACTCGCCCCAGTCTGCCTCAGGTCTTGGCAATAGATTGCTGCTGGCCCCATCCTGCCTGGGGGCTGGGGCCCACAAGTTTGGAACAGTCATTTTGGCCAGGGGACTCCAAAGACTGCTAATCCTCCTTCTAATACAGTTTGCTCACTCAGGGTGCAACAGCTGGGAGGTTTGGCCTCCCCTCTGTGCAGGTTTAAGCTCATCTAGAGAACATGTTTTTAATAGTGTTTTAACAATAATTAACTATTGGAACAACTTAGCAGGGCTACAGTGGATTCTCCATCCCTGTCAATTTTAAAAGGGATAGCCGTATTAGTCTAGTCCGGTGAAAAAACAACAAGGAGTTGTGTGGCAAAAATAAATAAGTAAATAAATCTGTTAGTCTTAAAGTGCCACACAACTCCTTGTTGTTTTCTCCATCCCTGACAGTTTTGAAATCAAGATCAGATGTTCTGACAGCTCTGCTCTAGGGGCTATTTGTCTCTATCCTGTGCTATGCTGGAGGTCCATTTCAATGACCACAGTCCCTTCTGGCTTGGGAATCTGGCAGTCTAGGAATAACATAACACACAGCTCTGCAGACTCAGTAGCTGACTCTTTCTCCCATCCACCTGCCCTCACCTACAAATGTTATCTGCAGGCCAGCACACTAGTGAAGGGCACATTCCTCGGTGGCGCTAAGGTGTGCTCCTTACTCCCACATGTGGCAATGGAAAGCTCAATCTGCCATGGAACTGAATTTGGAGCCAAAAATCTAGGCTCAGAGCACCATGCATCCCACCACATATGGCTTCAGAAAGAGGATGCCCAAGCTGGAGTAGCCCTAAAGAAAGCTTTCCATTGAGAAGAGCGGTGCAGGGTTGTGGGACCAGGATTTACAAGCAGTAGTAAGGGATGGGGGACAATCAGAGCCGAGGAGCCCTGCGATGGGAGCTGAGGTGCAGAGCAAGCAGGAAATTGTGCAGGCTAGAGTGGGGGAAATACTTTGCTTTCCTCATGGTGCATATTAAGCAACTGTAACCTGCTTGTCTCTAGTGCTCGCCAGCCCCTGGGCACTGCAGTGGGAAAAGCTCCCTTGACTGCACAGGGCAGGTGGAAGGGGGTTAGTTTGGATCAGATCAGCAGCACAAGATGAACACCTCTGTGGCATATATCCATATCAGAGTTTGCTTATCTTCCTTTAGACAGCTCTGGCCATCAGGCTGCACATGGGTTCATCAGCATATGCTTGCAGTTAAGTCACGAATCTTCACCAACTGCCCTGTGCAATTAGTTGCAGGAAGATAAGGCAACTAGCTGACGCAAGGTCTATTCCTATATGCATTAGTCTGAGCAGTGTACTGGAGGGGATCAGGGGAGACTGGTGCCCTTAGAGGTGGCTGATCACCCTGAGGACTCTGAAGAGCCTCTAGTGATGAGAGTGATCTTTTGTTGCCCATAGCACACAGCTGGTTCCCCTCTCGGGTTGGCTCAAAGAACAGCAAGGGAAGACCTAGGACCAGCAATGGGAAGTCAAAGGCATTGTCCAGCGAGTAGAGAGGCAGGACAGGTTCTTTGAAAAGACAGTGCCGGCATCTGGTAGCAGACAGCCAATGAAAAAGACAGCGAGAAGCCAACAATCATGTGAGGAGGAGGAGGAGCAGGGGATACAAAAGCCACCACAAGAAGGAAGAAGGATTAAGAATTTACACTGGACACGGGAGGCAGTTTGGATGTGGGTTGGTTGCCTCAATGCATTTGTTGGACGTTAAATAGTTAGCAGTGAAATAGTTAACGGTGCTGATGTGCATGGAGTCATTAGTCTTCAGAGTCACTATCACATTGTTTCAGACCATCTGGAAGATCAGCTGGATGTCACTGCATTGCTGACGCTCTGTTCCTGTGTGGAACATTTCCTCGAAACGTTTCAAGGCATCCCTTTGGTTTCTGCAGTGCAACTTTGTGGCAAGGAGCAGATTCAGCAGCAGATTGGAAGGTGGGAGAATGAGGAAGCACACAGTGTCCTCACTATTGCCCCGGCCTTTGGATGTGGTGTGCTGTGCCCATGCAGCAGTGGAAAGTGGACAGCATAAGATGGCAGCAGACTGTCCCTTTGGTGGTTGATGTCAAACATCAGGTTTGTCTGTCTCCAAAAACTGGAGATTAAAAGGAAGCCTTCCTGCTGACTTGTCGCCTTCAAACAGGGCTCATTGTGGCTGTTTTCATGCTTTGTTCTGCAGTCACTGGCTTGCAGCCTCTGGTTGTGTGATACTGTGATAGCAACAAAGACACCTGTTTTTCCTCCAACCTCGCAACAGGCCACCACTGTGTAGGAGCATAATAATGTGTGACATCTAAGATTCACCATCAACAAGCCGGGAGCCTCTTGCCAGGCAGCGGGTCCAGCCATGTTCAAACATCTGAGCTGATAAGTCCATAAGTACCAGCTTCCTGAGCATCAGGGCAACCAGCAGAGTAGCAACCACTGTCCTACATGAGTAACTACCTTTTCAGCCCCTTCTCCCTAAGTTTTATCAGTAGAAGCATGTGTGTACCTCAGCAGGATCAGAGCTGTAACATGGCGATCCAGTGTCCGGAGCGTGTTCTGATCAGAATGAACCCCTTGCCGTTAACAGCGCTTGGGGCTGGCGCCATGAAACACGCCCTTTAATAAAGTGGCTCCATTGAGCTGCTCCGGCACACATGGGGCAAAGCCCCATCGGCCCCGCTGTAGTTATGATCCTGGGCAGGATCTACCTGAGAATGATGCCTATGGAATATTTTCTAACATACCTAGAACAACCCTAGGCTAACCAGCTACGTTGTTTAAAAGATCACACAAGGATGCATTTCACAGATAAGAGTTGTGTGTTTAATCCCGAGAAATCATGTTATTTTCACCTACATTTGTCATTTGAATGTGAAATATAACAAGCTGTGTCATTTTGACTAGTATTTTGGAATGGTTCTTGTAACCCTGTGTTGTGAGGAAGAGGCTCTGTTACTTAACCACCAATGATTTAGGCAGTCTGCCTGAATTGGCATCACAGTGTCAACAATAGCTTCAACCATGGAATGATTTGACCCTCTCAGTATCAGCTCTTAGGCTGGAACATAAGTCTATCATTTGGCACTGAGATGGAAAATGCTGGGTTATTTTGAAGGCTCAGAGCTAAAATAAATCTCCCACGCAGAGCAGAGCAGAGTAGAGCAGACAAGGAAGTACTGGTGTAGTTGATATGGTTTAATCAACCCTCAGCTTGCCAATACAGGACCAGTTCCTGTTCTACAGACAGATGCTCAGATCTTCCTTTGTGTAGTTTGGTAGTTGGGAGCTTGGTTGTGGCTAGAATTTTTGACCCACACTACTGGTTAAAGGCTGGCTTGCAACGAGGTCCAAGCAAAGAGTCTTCTCCTTCTAACGTCACAGCTTCAGGGCTCCGTTTTTAGACGAAGGCCTATTTGCCTTCCACAGAGCAACACCAAGTGCTTTGTGATAATGTGTGTGAATCCTGACCCAACTGGAATCAATCACAAAATGGCCACTGACTGCAGCGGGGTCACAGTTTCCCCCTCCATGTATAATAAACACCTAGGTTCATGGGGGAAATGGGATGACACTGTAATTAGGCTGCGTGATAGTGTCAGCGGGTGAGTGACTATTAAACATAATTCCAGCATTCCCTGATTTTTGGCCACTCTACTGTGTAGCCCTGAATTCCACCTTTTTGTAGGGAGAATTTGGCTTACCCATGCTGGAGAGCTTGCCAAGTGTCTATAGCCCTATGCAGGTAGCTAGCTTACATCTAATGTCCTGTGCAATTCACTCTTGTTTTGAGGGCTTCGCTGAGAAATCAATACTTGTGCTGGCCCTGCACTACCATGAACTGCAATCACCACATAAAACTAAGAGCTCACTGAGAATTTTGCCACGGTGTTCTTTAGCAAGGTGGCTCATGCCCACACCTCACTGGGTGCTGAGCAGAAGGTGGGAGGGGATGTCACACAATCTTCATGAGGCAGGCCAGGATTTTCATAATAAAGAGCAAATCAAAGCAATCCAGGTGCAATGTGGAATTGCCTCCTCTTGGTCTGATGTTTATGGATATATTAGAGGAGTGGGTGAGCGAGGCCCACAATGTTCAAGTCAGACTAAATGATCATGTTGATCCCTTCTGACTTAAAGTCTGTGAGTCTGAGTCTGTGAGTCAGTGCCCACTCCCTGTCCCATGCTCATCTAGGGCAGATTCACCATAAAGGGCTTTCCTTTCTCTTTGGAAAAGGAATCAGTCCAGTTTCCAAGAGAGTTACTCACATGTGCCCCTCAGCCCCTTCACTCCTCCAGCTCATGAGACCCCCAGGGACTTGTGGAGTCAGGAGAAGCAGAGGTAGGACTGTGACCCAGTGCTTATAGAGAAAATTACAGTGGGAATTAAAACTGTTCCCTAAAATAAACCATGACTCTGATTTCTAAACAAGCCTCAGCAGCCCTTTTTGCTCTGAGCTGATCGGCTGTGACTAATCATCTTGGTAGGTGTTGGGTCAGAATCAACAATGGTTCTCCACTAAGGTCATTTACTTCCTTTGTTTACACTACTAATTTTATCACTGCTCAGAGTGGCTAATGGTATTCTTTATATGCCTAGCAATGATAAATGTTGGTGCTAAATAAAGGCTTTCCTGGCACAGGACAGGTTGAGGGTTGATATGACAGATCCAGAACTTTGTCCTCCAAGGAATTAACACTACATGTGACAGGTTTTCTTATTTTCCACCAAGCTGTGCACTTATGAATGGGGCGCTGTGTCAGCAAATGGCATTTACTGGTAAAACAGCAAATAAATGATGTACTGAGCCTGAAAGGGTAAGGGCACTGAGCTGTACAGGAAGCTGGAGGACAGTTTGTGCCTGGGGGAGAAGGACGTTTCCCTGTACCTGTGCTTTGAGCCTGTGGTTGCTGACAGATGAAGAGCCTGGAAGGGAGCCAGAGCTTATACGCATAAACCTGAGAACACAGGTCTCCTGGAACTACACAGACAGGACTCAGTCATAATACCTGGGAATCAGAGTCTCCACTGAGGCTGCTGGACATGGGTGGATGCCGTTTTTCTCCCTGGCTCACCAGCTTAATTAAACAGCCTAGGCTATGTAATGTTGTCATCACATTGGGACTTTAACGCTGGCGTAGACCTAGCAGTCATAGATGGAAGTGCTGAGGGTAAATCACAGCTACAGCTGGACAGAATAGGTGTGGTTTTTTTCCATGGAAAATGTTTCACTTTTTGGTGAAAAACTGAAAACCCAAAACATTTGTATATTGAAAATTTTGATTCAGATACGCCATTACAGTGGAGTTGTCATTTAGTTGTCCATGCTCTTGTGGTTCTTGATGGGTTGGTTTACCAGGCTAGACTATGTCTTCCTGGATGCAACATGGTCTCCCCTTATTGCTCAGCCACTGCATTGCATTGCGGGAGTCCCTTGCTATGTTGCATGATGGGATGTAGTGCTGGTGAGAAAGCCAGCCCAGAGGGGAGAATGGAGGCATCTGAACTCTAACTCCCATGAAGCACTGCATTTGCATTTCCAAATACAAATTTTTCAGGGTTTTATCTTTCAGTGAAAAGTTGTAATTGTCCACAGGAAGCAGACACTCTAGGAAAGTAGTGTTCTACTGAAAGCTTAATTTTCAGTTGAAAAACAGCTTACATGAGACTTTTTTGCCAGCCCTCCTCACAATAAAGGCAAAGTTACATTGGGAGGTGATAGGGGATGGAGATAATGTACATGAGAGGGCAGAAGGGCAGGTCAGAATGATGCATCAGCAGAGAAATAGTGGGAGTTAAGGTGAGTCTTGGAAAGGGTGGCTGTATCTCTATGACACGCAGGTCAGCATCAGCTTAAACTCTTGACTATGGGCAGTAACTGTGTATAGAAAGAACAAGTGTCCCACTGTTTTGTGTAACTGCAACTGTCTTGTCCTGGGTTTCTTGTTTCTGCCGCTGCTGGAAGTGTCTGAGGAAACCCAAGATTGCACCTACAGCGTAGAGGAAGCTCCACTTCCACTCCATTTCCCAGGGGACTTACTTTATAGTAGTGATTCTTCACCAGGAGTACATATATCCCTATGGGTACAAGGAGGTCTTTCAGTCAGTACATCAAATCATCTAGATATTTGCCTAGTTTTACAACAGGCTGCATAAAAAGCACTAGCAAAGTCAGCACAAACCAAAATTTCATACAGACAATGACTTGTTTATACTGTTGTATATACTAGACGCCTATATGTAAGTACAACAGTGATATTTCAATTGATTTATTTTATAATGATATGGCAAAAATGAGAACGTGAGCAATTTTCCAGTAAAAGTGTGCTGTGACATGTTTATATTTTTATGTCTGATTTTCGTAAGCAGGTATTTAAGTGAGGTGAGACATGGGGTTTGCAAGACAAATCAGACTCCTGAAAGTGGCTTAGGTGCCTGGAAGGGTTGAGAGCCACTACTCTGTAGAATATCTCCCTTTATTTAGATCTCTTTCCACATTTCTTTACTGCTATTAAATGTTCATTTTAATGTTGACTTGCTAATGACATTTGTGTCAGATTCTCAGCAAGACTACATTTCTAGCTATGGGGAGCATCCTAATTCATTATAGTGTTTTGTACTTTGATTGTACTTTCCCAGCCTTTTCCTTACTATCACGGACTCCTTCATCCATCCACTGTTTTGTCCTAGATCTGGGAATCAAATATTCATACATTTTTTGTAGAGGATTTCAGAAGGTGACTTTCCACATCACAGCGGTATTCTGTTGAGTAGTGCTATATATGGATCTTCTCTTGCGTCTATTACTTTTTTGAGCAAGTTCTTCACTGTATGTACTACACATTAAAAAACATATAAGAACTGCCCTACTAGGTAAAATCAGTGGTCCACACAGCCCAGCATTCTGTCTCTGACTGTGGTCATACCAGAGTTTCAACAGGAGTGTTCAGAAGAACTTTTGGCGGTCAGAAGTTTACGGTGATTCCAAACAGAAGGTTGCATCCCTGACCATCTTGGCTAAGAGCCCCTGATGGACTTATTCTGCATGAACTTATCTAGTTCTTTTTTGAGCCTGAGGTACTTTATTTTGAATTAGGAGGCTAGTGAATACTCTCTAATTTGAAATAATAACTTCAATTTAAATTCAAAGTAGTTAATTCAAAATAACTATTTTGAATTAATTAATTAATCAGTGTAGACATAGCCAATATGAGTCAACAGTATAAAACTGTTGCCAAAAAACCCCCAAACATACTGGGATGTATTAGCAGGAGTGTTATATTTCAGACATGAGAAGTTATTCTTTCAGTCTACTCCATTCTGATCAAGCCTCAACTGGAGTGCTGAGTTCAGTTCTGGGCACCACATTTCAGAAAAGATGTGGACAAATGGAGAAAGTGAAGAAAAGAGCAATAAAAAGTGGTTAAAAAAAGATGGAAAAAATGGGTTTGGTTAGTCTGGAGAAAAGAAGACAGGGAGAGGGAGACATGATAACAGTTTTCTGGTACATAAAATGTTGTTATGAGGAGTAGGGAGAAAAATTATTCTCCATAAACTCTGACGTTAGGACAAGAATCATCCTGAACCAGCATAAATAGCAACAATGATGGTTTAGGTTGAATGTTAGGAAAGGCTTCCTATCTGTGGGTGTAGTTAAGCACTGGAATAAATTGCCTAGGGAGATTGTGGAATCTGCATCTGTGGAGATTTTTAATAGCAGGTTAGACAAACACTTGTCCAAGATGATTTAGACAGTGCTTCATCCTGCCATAAGTACAGGAGACTGAACTAGATGACCTCTTGAGGTCCCTTCCAGTCCTATACTTCTGTAATTGTATAATCAATGGATCAGTAATGGGTTATCAGCTAAGAAACAAAGGATAGAAATAAATGGTCAGTTTTCACAATGGAGAGAGGAAATCAGTGGAGTCCCCCAAGGTTCTGTGTACTTCAAAGTACTCATGAATATAGTTGATGGCTGAACAGTGAGGATTCAAAATCTGTAGACGATACAAAATTACTCCACTGTAGAATTACAGAAGAATCTCACTAAAGTTGAAGAGAAAATTGCAAGTGAAATTCAATGCTGGTAAGTGCAAAGTAGTGAATGTTGGAAGAGATAATTCCAGGTATACTTACACAATGATGGAATCTGTTTGCTGTTGCCATTCAAGAAAGAGACCTTACAATCATCATGAATAGTTCTCAGAAAACAGCTACTCAGTGTAAAGCAGCAGTCAAAAAAGCTAACCAAATGTTAGGAAATATTAGGAAAGAGACAGATAATAAAGCAGAAAAATATCACAATACCATTGTAGAAAATCCCAGGCACACACACCTGTAACACTGTGTGCAGTTTGGACCACCTGTGACAAGGAGCAGCAGGCAGGGGGTGACAACCCTGGTCAACCTCCTGCCGTGTTAGTGCAGCAGAGCAGGTAGGTGGGCTACGCTCGATTACCTGTGGGAAGGCTGCTGTATGGAGACACAGACTGAGCAGCCTCCCAGCTGTTTGATTAGCTCATGAACAGCAGTTGTCCTACAGATCCAAGAGGGTTTATAAACCAGACCTTAGGGGGCTTAGGCGGCCAGGGGCAAAAGGCGTTAGGAGAAGTATGGAGACATTGTCTGGGTCCCTGGTGGCAGCCGCTTTGATGACTGACTTGGGCAAATTGCTGTATGGTGGGGGGTGATTCCAATTATTAAATAACTCACTGGTGCTTGTGGACCCAGGGGAGGGGCCTGCGACTGTGGGGCCTATTTCCGGGCCCTCGTCCGCTCACGCCTCCGGGCAGAGTTCCTCTGGGTGGCATCCCCTGGTTCCCTCAACACCTTCCCGGAGCAGCGGGCGCTGTCCGGGGTTCTCTGCTTGGTGTCCTCCTCCAAATCCCTGATTTTGAACCTTTGACCCTCACACTCGTCCCTGTTATATCATTAGTTGTCCCCCGTGTTCAGCTGGACCTGGGTCCAGTGCCACCTCCCCTTAAGCTGGGGGATGGGCTTTAGTGGTGGGCGGGCTTGTGCCCACCCACCGCCCAGTTCTCCAAATAGCCTTGTGCAGCTGGAGTGGAATGGAAGAGCAGAGCAGTGAGCAGGTGTCCTGTTACTTTGCCCCACCTTAGAAAAGGTATTTTAGCATGGGGAAAAGGTCAGAGAAGCAGAAAAGAGTAGCAAAAATAATTAGGGGCATGGACCAGATTCTGTGAGAGGAGGGATTTTAAAAAAAAAAACTTGTACTGTTCATCTTAGAAACCCCTTAGCTCCTTTTATAGAACTCTGTCGAATAATGACTGGTGTGGAGAAAGTGAAGGGAGAAATGTTATTTAGCCCTTCACTTAACACAAGTGACATGGGTCAGTTAATGTAACTAATAAGCAGCAGGGTTAGAAAAAACAAAAAGGAAGAATTTCTTTACGCAATGCAGTCAGGCTGTGGAACACATTTCCAGGCCAAGATGGGCAGGAACCCAACCCTGTGCTCTGTGTCCTCCTGACTGCCAGAAATTGAGACTCGGTAACACAGGATGGATTACTCAAAATTGGCCTCTTCTGTTCATTCTTCTGAAGCATTTGATACCGAGTACGTTGAATGACAGGTTACTGGGCTAGATGGACCATTTGTCTGATTGAGTGTGGCTGTTCTTACGTTAAGTCATTTCACCTTGTGACGGCATGCTTCCCTACAGAGTGCCCGTAACCTGCAAGCAGGATCAGCAAGTTGTCAACCCCTGTTCCCCCCACCCTGCCACACACACACACACATATACATACATGCACATTTTACATGAGAAGTTCATAGATGAAGTTGGATTTTCTCCCACAAAAGCTCATGCGAAAAAGAAATCTGTTAGTCTTTAAGTGCCATGCGACTCCTTGTTGTGTGTGGGTTGGGTTTTTTTTGGTTGGTTTGGGGTTTTTTTGCTGGACTAGACTACCACCGCTGCCCCTTTGGAAATCAGTGATAGTAGTCAGACTCTTTCCCACTCCTGAGCTGGGCCCCAGGACCTTAGGCTGGTTGTTCTCTTGGACTCCCGCACTTTTATTCTCCAGCAATGACCAGATCCAATGTGCTGTGAATAACATCCCACCCTGGCCCCAAACAATGACTTGAGCAAACTTTGCTGGTCCGTGAGGATCTAAACTCACTCTTTTCCTTCCTGAACTGCTGTGTGACAAAGTCATTGGCACTGAATTAGATAAAAGTGACTGGACTCAGTTCCAGCTTCCTGTCCTGATCATCTTACACATTTGCTTTCACTTCTGCCTCCACAGAACTTGTGTATTTGCCTTTGCTCTGCTCTGCCTGCTAATTCAAACCTGCTTGTGTCTGGGACTAAAGGTGACTCTGAGCGGCTCTCCGAGTGACACATCAGAATTTCATGGTGCTATGTTTTCCCTGGATAGCTCAGTTGAGAAGACGTGGGGAATGGGGGTGGGGTTGGGGTGTCAAGGGGTGTAGGGGCAGGGGAAATGCACTGTGAGGATTCTGTTGCACATGAAGGGCCCGATTCTCCTCTCACATATCAATTTTATATTGGGGGACCTGCTGATTTTGGTCAAGGTACTCTTGATTGACACCAAAAATCATCTTGATTGACACTGGGAGAGTGGACACAGGTCCATAAGGAGCAGAGTAAAGCTTACATAGAAACTTGACAGTGCTATTTCCTGACTTGCACACACTTAAGGTGACCACCTGAGTGTTCTTTTAACATGGCGTTTCACATGGAATCACTAAGGAAATAGGAAGAGAGGAATGGTGCAAAAAGTAGGTCTGCATAGAAATGCCCAGAGGTTTGCCAAAGTTTGGAGTAGTTTGGCCCTCAGATTTGACGCTAGCTCATTTCAGCTGTCTTTGGTTGTGTGGCTGAGGAGCTAGACCACAAAAGGGGTAATTCCTAGTGGCTCTGTTTCTCTTTGGAGGTCTCCCAGCCTTGAATTAAGAAGTCCTAACTTAAGAGGTTGGTGCCTCACACTGCAAAGAGAGCTGGTGGCTGGCTGGTGGGGATTTGTGGTTATTTGCACTGGGATGTGGCTGGAGAAATCACAGCAAATAATGGAACCAATGACACTGCCCTTCTTCTGTTCATAAAGTGTCTGTGACAGCATCTGATTTTCTCAAAGGTATTTATTTCAGTTGATTTGTCAATGCAGGGATTCAGAACTTGAGCTCTGCGGGTTACATGGTGCTGTGTGAGACCCCGGTTGATTGGATGGATGAATGGATGGAATCAGGCCATGGTTATAAGTTACACTATTAGAGAGTGTCTTCTTCCCTTTGCAAAGGGCCAGTTTGCAGCCTAGGCACAACTTGATTCCCATGTAGCCTAAGTGATACCTTCCATCTTGTGCTGGCCTGCTATATAGGGATGGATTTCATCCTCTGTGAATAATCCAATATTCATTAGTTATTACATTTTGCTATACACATAGCTCAGTTACTTCTTTTCAGGCTGAATGATTGTAGTTTAGTTTAAGAAGAAACAATGAAACAAGGAAGAGCAGAAGTAAAGTTTCTGTGAGGGAACTCTGTGTGTGACTGCTCTGCCATCGTGCACTGACTGTCTCACAAAAAGGTTACTGCTCGTGTAAATAGCTGGGCCCTACAAATGTAAAGATGCAATGGGAAAAAAACTGCATCCTTTTGGTGCCATTGTGTTGCACCTCACAATTATACCATTCATCTAGGTGACAGTTTGAAATGCGAAGGAGAATTATTGCTGCTGGCAGAGTTGTCAGGGCTCCCCCTGAATCAATGATCCAAACATTCAAGAGGCACCAGTCCTGCTAGAGGATCTTTTTAAACATTCCTTAAGTCTCAGCCTTCTAGTTTATTATGTCACACACAATCACATTCAGCTCTTTGGCCCACCACATGCATGTAGGTGAGGGTCTCTGGAGCAGTAAGGTAGCCTGGGGCATGTTCTGCACTGCAGGAACATACCATGCTGTATATGCTTAGGCACTGTTTTTAAATGGCCGTAACTTTGTTATTTCAAAACAAACATTTTCCAGCCATGGCAGAGGCACCAAGCCTCACTTGGAATTTTGCAGAGGCCAAGGCTGAGATTTTAAACAATACTGATTTGGGATAATCCAAGCTAAAAGCAGCCTCTGAAAACTCTTTAGGTGAATTTTCTTTCTCCCTCTCTTTTATAATCACAGTGAGATAACTGGGAAATGCACCAACTTTGAAAGCACACACTTCTGGGTCTGGGTCAGTCATGAAACAGTCAGCCAAAACCAAGACTTTTGGAGAAATCTGTAGTGCCTGTAAATAGGAATTCAGAGTTCAAGGCCCATCTGGAGACACAAATCTTTTGTGAAGCTGTAGCATTTTGACACCTTGTAATATTTTTGGTTTATATGTAGTTATAACTGCAGGCAGTAGCTCCAACCTCAGGATGATTTCACTCAGCGAGCTAAAGGCAGTAAATAAACTTGACTGGTAATCTTGATACACATCTCAGAACAAGGACTGCACTACAATTTACAATAAGCATTTTTTACATGCGAGGAACTGCCTACAGGTGGTGTCCAAGCACATAGATGAAACAGCTACATGGTAACGTTAGGCCATGAATGCAGTTCATGCGATTTGATATGGAATGGTTTCTAGGGAAGCAAAACCTGTGGCTGGACATAAACATTGATGAGGACTCTATAAAACAGGGGTCTCAAACTCAAATCACTGCAAGGGCCACATAAGGACTAGTACATTAGCCCAAGGGCCGCACCCCTGAAACTGTTTCATACAACGATATGGCAAATATTAGTAATGATAGTGTTGTTGTGAGCCACAGGAAGTAGCTTTAGGGGCCACATGTTTGAGACTCCTGCTATAAAGGACCTTTGGTTGCCTGGAGCTGCCCTGGAACATTTGTTCAGTTCCTGCCGTGGGAGGAGATGGGTGGAAGGAAGAACTGAGGCTGGTGTGCTGCAGATGGCTTGCTCTGAGGCCTGGAAGGTGCCACGAAGGGACTCAAAACGACCCATTTACTTGTAAGTAATACCATGAGTTCATTAACTGAGTCTGAGTGGAGCATTGATTACTGGATTTTCCTGCACTGACCTCAAAAGAGCTCCAAGTGTAGCTAGAGGTTAGAGGTTTATTGCAGGACTGGGTGGGTGAGGTTCTGTGACCTGTATTGCGCAGTAGGTCAGACTACATGATCCTATTGGTCCTTTCAGACCATCAAGTCTGAGTTCTCAGTGAGCATCTGCTTCTGGGGACAGGGGCTTTGGATTAATGGGTGGGGGAACATGAAGTATGAAGTTTATTGTTGGCAACTATTGCCTGAGCCTGGGGTGTACACAATGTGGGTCATGACACAAGGTGTCAAAAAATAACTTGGGACCATAACCTTTTCCACAGTTCGGCTCCTTTCCACCCCCTGACAGTAGAAATGGGTTGAAAAACTGCTGGGTCCCCCCCAGCTGGATTCCTGTAGATCTGTGGCAACTCACATATCAGAGCAGTTTGCTGGCTACCCTAAATTACACTGGGGATGCTTTTGGTGTCCAACTGACTCAGGGGAGTGGAAAGATGACTTACATCCACCTTCTTCCTCCACCTCCTCCTCTCACTATTGTCTTCAGACACTTGTGGATCAGATCCTCAGCTGTGCTGAATGCAAACTCAGTGCAGCTGAGGAACTGATCCACAAGTGTCCGAAAACAATAGCTCTCTCTTTGCTAGCTTCTCTATATGTAATGTGCAACATGTGAATTTCCCATCCAGGTGATTTGAGATTAACAGGCAAAGAAAGAAAGCACACACGTAACACGTCCATGGGCGAGCACAGTCTGTGTGACTCACCCTTGACAGCCAGTTTGATCTGCCTTACAGCATTACCCCTCAGCAAACAGCCTCACATTGCAAGGTGCCATAGATGGAGGACACAATCGTGCTGTTTTTCATACACTCACACAGCTTGGTACACCACATCCTCGATGGATAGGACTGAAATATTATTTTCTGCTCGCTCCTCTCAGCTCTAAGGATTAGAAGTTTAGGGGAGTCAGCTGAGGATAACAGGGCTGTGTATCCAGCGTTGTGAGCAGAAGATGGAGAGGTCAAGTCCTCCAAAATTTTCTCCAGAAAAAACATAAAGCATCAGCTGAATTTCTTGCTGCTGATTTGGAGAGTGCTCTTTGCATAAATGTGCTAATTCACTCAAAGGAACTTATAGCTTTTGACTCTTGTCACTAAAAGACAGGAAGAGAATAAATAACAACAACTTTTCCTGATGGACGTGACCCTCAGAAAGAGTGATGTGCACGCAGGTTCTAGAGCTGGCCCCCATCAGAGCTTTTCTTGGCCGACCCTGAGGTATCAGGCAGTTGGCTGAATTGGAGTAGATACAGGCCTCATCCTGTATCTACAGACGCTGATGTGAATCAGGAGTAACTCCTCTGAACTCAGGTTTGTACCACGGATGGAGATGGTGAGTGAGGGCTCCCGAGTGTGCAAATCAAATGGCCTATCCAAAGCAACCTTTGGGAGGAGAGCCAAACCCTGCCAGCTCATGTTGCAGGCTGGTAGAGAGCTCAGTCTTTGCCATTGGAGAGTGACTCTGGATTGTGAGTCCCAACCTGCAACTGCACAAATCCAGAGGCTGAGGGGAAGGAGGGAACAGGAGCACTCACACCTTGCTCACATTGCCATGCCTTTGCTGAGAGACTGCACGGCTGACCAGACTCCTCCTTTATCTCCAATCCAACTTGCTCAGGTCTTTCTCAGGCTCTTTATCTTGAGACTCAAACTACATCATGAACACAAGCAGTGACTGTTTCACGGTAACAGCAGTGCATTGCTGCTTAGGACCTCCACGGAGATACTCCCCCCATGAAGAAGGGGTGTGGCATGGGAACAAAAATGGCCACCATTGCCATGGACATTTGGATTCTGGGAGTGATGCAATCTGCAAATTATGATGGGTTCATTTCAGCATCACCCAACTGAAGCCAGAGGCGCCATGTCCCAGGATGAGCTGTTATTGAGGGTACCCTGGGGAGACAGGCCATGTGGAAGAGTTTGTCTGGAAACTGTTCAGCCACCTGGACAGAGCAGTGCACAGGATGTAATAAAGTTCCACTTGTTCACCCTGCCTGCATCCAGCATCACTCGTTGGTAATGAAAAAGGTGTGTAGAGTACCAGTGCTGCATTTTGCTGAGGAAGGACAATACTCTGCAGTTTTAGCTGACTTCAAGCAGCATCTGAATGTACTACCACAATGAAAGAAACTGCATGAGACTCATCACAACCACTGGCCATGGTAGCCTACCAGATCATCCTGTCATGGTCTACAAAGTCTGTAGATTCCACTGATTTGTGCCATACCATCAGGGTTACAAGGACTGCAAAAGTCTAACAGGGTCATAGCTAGGTCCAGGCTTTCTCTGGTCATTCAAGAATGCAGGGTGACAGTGGTATCTTCATTCACCAGTTTAATAGAGTTTAAGATCAGAAGGGACCACTTGGCTCATCCTGTCAGAACTCCTACATTACAAAGGCCAGAACGCCCTCCTTCTCTTCCCCCTCAACCCACAGCAATTCCCGCACCAGACCCAGAGCTCCTGGTTGAGTTAGAGCAAATCTTCTAGAAAAAGGGACTCAGTCTCAATTTTAAGCCTCCAAGGTACAGAAAATCCAGCCCGCTCCCAGGTAAAGTGTTTCAATGGTTAATTACCCTCCTCATTAAAAATACCCACCTGGTTTGTAGTCTGAGTCTGCCTAGCTTCAGCTTTCAGCCTTTAGATCTTGTTCTGCCTCTTTGTGCTAGATTAAAGAGCCCTCCATCAAAAATCTCCCAAGACAATACTTAAATACTGTGATCAGCTACTTCCTAACCTTCTCTTGGCTATGCTAAATAGGCTGAGTTGAGGCTTCTTATCTTTTCTGTGGCTTTTTTCTGAACCTTTTTCAAACCATCAACATCCTTTTTGATGCATGGACACCAGGAACAGATACAGTGTTCCAGTCTGGTTCTTCAGTGCCATTAGAAAAAACACCACCTCTTAATCATTCAGTTCGTGCTTAGTTGGCTGTGTCCTGCATCCCCAAGTGCCCTGAAAAGTCACTGTTTTCACAGTACAGTCCCCCATCTTGGTAGCTTGATCTGAAGTCATGCTAAATAGATACATGATGTTGCATATAGCTAGTAAAATGCATATTACATGAATGAGTCCAGTTTATTGAGCAATTCCAATTGTCCTGTACAACATAGCTAACATTTTCAGATCACCAGTTTATCTGTCATCTCCAGACTTTACCAGTAAAACTTTGATATTTTCTTCCAGAGCATTGCTAAAAATATTGACTAATACCAGGCCAGGGCCAAAACAGTGAAGGATCTATGGTGAATGCTGATTTCCCATTAATAATTACATCTTAGACCTTGAAGCGGGCCAGGTTTTCATCTCTTTAACAGGGGCTACACTGACTTTGTATCATGCTATTTTTTATGTGTGTCATCCGAGACTAAGCCAAACACCTTTCAGACATCAAGTATATTATGTCAACAGTTACCTTTGTCAACCAAACTTGCAATCTCATCCAAAAACTTTGTCAAATTAATCTAGCAAGACTTGTTGTCCATAAATCCATGCTGACCGGTATTAACTGTGGCACCATTCTTCAATGCTCTATTAAATTAGCCTTATATCAGGGTTTCCAGGATTGGGTTAGGTTAACAGATCATGTTAACAGACTTATAGTTTACTCTAGTTTTACTGTTTGTACTCTGCAAATATTGGCACAGAATTAGCTTTTTTCAGTCCTTTGGAACTTCCCCAGTATTCCATGAGTTGTTAAAAATGCTCATCAACTGTGCAGAGAGCCCTTGGCCAGTTCTTTTAAATGGCTTTGGTGCAGGTTGTCTGATCTTGGTGCCTATAAGTAAAAACTAGAGAAACCATGTAAAGCCAGTGCAAATCCTGCTCAAGAAACCACCTGGCTTCCAGAAACCCAGATGGCAAAAGGGAACAGTAAAACTACATCCAATCCCTCCTTCTGCGAGCAGCCACAGCCAGTACAGTGCTGTGAAGAGCGGACCAGTACAGCTTTGCAGCTAAAGAGAGGGCCTGTGCTACCACAGAAATGTAGTGGTCTGAGGTCCTTTGAGCCCCACAAATTTTGGGGTGTCTGTGAGGCTAAGAAAGGAGCAAGCCCTGCCCAAAATTGAAAGAATGAATGCAGGGCACTCCGTAGGGCACCTCACAGAGCCATGACATCCTGTGGTTGTTTTCTGGCCTGAACTGCAGAGACCAGACTTCATACCATCCATCATTCTTTCCAGCCTTCAGCTCTCAGGGCCCAGTTCTCTGAGTCCCATGCCATATGTCTCCAGTCCCAGCTGTGCTGAGGGGTGTAAAATGCTCCCCTTCTGTTCTGGAGAGGGTGGTACACTGCCTGCACACTGGTACGGGTGACCCACAAACTGCACAGTAGAGGAGTGCCAGGATCAGTGAATCCATGACAAATACATGATGACAGGGAGACCCAAGACAGCAAAGTAAACATGCATCAAAAGCCAGGGAAACGTTGGCTGTGTATGATAGAAGTCTGGTGCTAGTATTCATTGTTGTTACATTATTCTATAATGACATGCGGTTAAAATTACACAGTGAAGAAAAAAAAAAAGACCAAAAAGAGTCCAAATCAAAACACATTTGGGGGAAAATGTTCTGGAGTTCCAACCCCACATCCCCACCCCAAAGAGGCTGTGGGCACACCCTAGCCTGCAAGGTGGGATACTTGTGGCCATGCAGGCCCTTTTAAGGAAGCTGCCGCTGGAAGCAGGCAGAAATTTGAACCCCCCTATTTCTTTGGGGATGCTGGAAGGCCGGTGAGTCATTGGGTTTGGCAGGGAAGTATGGACCTTGTAGTGGCCAATGAAGTAGTCACAAATGCTTAGAAATTAAAGAGGCAGTGTTTGTAAGGGGCAGTTTTTGGTGGCACTGGGATAACAGAGCTGTCACAGTCAATCACGCAGCTCTAGAATTGCAGAAGGTCTGAGTGAGCTTTGCTTGCAGCATGAGCTAGTGGGATGCATTGTTCCAGTAACCACAGAGGCGATATCAACGATCATAGGAGCATTAAGCGGCTCTCCCTACGCTGGCACCATAAAGCAATACAGAGTACAACAGCTAGTCCAGGGGTCTCAAACACGTGACCTGTGGGCTGCATGCAGCCCCTAAAGCTATTTTCTGTGGCCTACAATGACACTACTGTTACTGATATTTGCAATATTGTTGTATGGAGAGGTTTCAGTGGTGCAGTCCTTGGGCTAACATACTAGTCCTCATGCGGCCCTCTACTAGTCTTCATGCAGCCCTCGTGGTGATTTGAGTTTGAGACCCCGATCTAGACTCATGGATTGCAGCCTGGAAGAACATGGATTCACAAAGCCCAGTGGAAAGCTAGAGAGAAATTTTTCTTAGAGCAGTTTCCCCTTCAAGTGAAGACCCACTTTAAAAGGCAGGTTTATTTCATGAGGCTCCCAAGTACTGTGGGCCTCAAGAAACCCCAGGGTAGCAAAAATCAGGTGGGGCGAGAGACTGGAAAGAGGAGAGATTTTCTGCTCCAGCTCAAGGCTTGTGGTTATGGCAATGACTTCACACACTGTCTCTCAGGAGAAGGCTTTCCTGCCAAGGGGAATGTCTCATGGCACAGCCTTCTGGCCAGACAGACATCCCGGGACAGGACAGGGAGAGGCACAAAGGGAACTTGTGCACTTTGAAGAAGAGATTTCACAGGCAACGTGGGAGGAGAGGTAAATCCCTGAGATAAGATAAATCCTTTGTCTGACGAAGAAGGGTGTGGGGCGGGGGGGGGGTGCAGGTATATGGGTGTGTACGGGGCTGGCTGTGAACAGGGAAAAAGTTTTGGGCAATCCCTGCATCCATGGGATCTGTGGGTTTGTCTCATGGTTAAGAGCAGGAGAGATGGTGCTGGGAGTTGTGTGGATCCTGGGGTTTCCTGATGCAGGGAATGGCGGTTCTGGGATTCTTCTCTAAGCCCACGGGAATGCCAGAACTGCAGGCTCAACAGGCTAGTGAAGGAACTGTCCAAGTGCTGCAGCTGCTCTGGTTCAGAGGGAAACCTGGGGCTAACAGGGTTTTGTAGCGTTTGCCCCACATCCACAGGGGCTCATTTGCAGTCAGGGTGCCAAGCGTGCCTGGGAAGGGTTGGTACGGGGGGGCAGGGGAGATTCTGGGGTTGTGATTCAGGCTGCATCAAGGAACTGACCAATTCCAAAGGGTCTGCTGCCACCCCCCCGCCGCACCAGCCAAATCAAATAGTGGACTTTTCTACCATGAAATGGATGAAACTAGGGGCCCATCCAACCTGAAAAGAGTCCCCCACCAAGCCATCAGATGTAGTCCTAGGAGAGGCTGGGGGTAGCTTAAGAAAGATCAGACTCCTAGGATCACCTGGTGGGATGATTCCATGAAAATTTCAACCAGGAGAGTGAAATTAGTATGAGTGAAAACCAACTCCAGTCCAATTGGGTATGCCTACACTTAGAGCTGAATTTGAATTGATTGTCGTCAATTTGAATTCTATTAAGTGCATGGACACACTGGCTTTCATCAATTCGAACTGAGGAATTCCTCAGTTTGAATTGATGAAAGCTGACTTCAAATTGGTCAAACCTCATTTGACTTCGAAGTCATGGTCAATTTGAACCCAATAGTTTGAATTCACCCAGTGTGGCCATGTCAGTTCCAGCTCAGAGTTCAAATTGAAATGGGTTGACCGTCTTCCCAGGGTGCATGGCATCTGGGGCCAGCAGCCCTAAAGGTGCCTCCACCCCCACAGCCAGATTGGCGTGGGGGGGGGCAATGGGGCAGGGAGGGCACTATGCAGGGAAGGCACCCCCATGCATGGGAAAGGCACCCCGGTGCACAGCTTCTCACCAGCTGGCCATGCACCGGGAAGTCACCCCACACATGGCTTCTGCCAGGATGGACACGTGCCAGGAAGCCATCCTTGAGTGTTGAGGAAAGCCTCAGGGTGGTAAGCCCTGCTGGCGCTTCCTCCTGGTAGGAGCTGGGAATGGGCATGAGCTGACAGTCAAAGAGTGAGCACGCCTTCTCTTTCCCACAGGAAAGGGGATAGGCCCCAATTTCAAGGAGGAGGTGACACTCCCCCAGTGCAGCCAGGTTCCCAGAGGCCTCTTCTGCAGTCCCCATGAGAAGTCACTGGCCCTTGAGAGAGGGAATCATTTGTCATTGGAGGTTCTGGTTTTACAAATGCTTTAACTCTGGCATGACCTAGCTGTAGAGGGCTTGCCTGCACAGTCTTCGTTATCTGTCACTGTCATTAGACATACACAGAACAGACGGAGCACTCTTCCAGCACAACACTTGCCAGTTTTCCAACAACCACCTGGAAGTGTGGATTCCAGACCTGGGTGCAGATCGTGCTAGCCGTCTTAGCCACACATTGCATTGGAAGCAAGACTCTCATTGACTTCAGTAGAGCCAGGACTACACTGGCTGTTTTTAAGGCTGTACTTCGTACAAGATCCTCTCAAGAGTTTTATCAAAACAACTCCTTCCACGTGAGCTACAGTGACCCAGGGGATTGGAACGTGTCCCATGCTCAGGCCATGGGGCAAACCAGAGCTCTCTTGCCTCTGTGTATAAAAATGGGCATCCGTTCATCTTCCTCCCGTCAATTGGAAGTGAGAGCAGTCCCCAAACAAACTGTCATTAGCAATTGGACTCAGGCACGCTTGATTTGTTCACTTGTTTCCTCCTCTGTTTCTTACTCAAAATGGATTAACACTGCCTCTTGCTCACATGCGCTGTCTCTGCTAGGGAGGGTGTCTTGTTTTTCTAACCCAGGATTTCTTGAGGCCCACGGTACCTGGGTGCCACATGAAATAAACTTGTTTTAACAGTGGGTCTTTACTTGAAAGAACAACTTCTCTAAGAATCATTCTTCTCTGGGTTCCCGCCGGGCACTTCTGGGTTCCCACCGGGTGCCTCTGGGTTTCCACCGAGCCTTCTGAATCCCATGTTCTTCTTCCAGAATATATATGATATGATATGGGTCTGCTTTGTTCTCCGGATCCAGTGTGGGAAAATCTTCTAATGCTTTTTTTAGATTTTTGATTTCTACACTATGGTTATTGGAAACAGCATGTGATCATGCATTTACAATATCATAGAAATATGGGCTTGGGAAAGACCTCAGGGGGTCATCTCATTCAGCCCCTCAGACTGAAGCAGCATTACGTATAAAACTTGACTTTCCCTGGCTGGTGTTTGTTTAACCTGTTCTTAAAATCTTCCAGTGATGGGATTCCAGAACCTCTTTTGGAAACCTGTTGCAGACCATCACTATCTTGATAGAAAATTTCCTCTAATATAGCACCAAAATCTCCCTTGCTGCAAGCTACCCAAATTCCTTGTTGTCCTGCCTAATTTAAACTAACTGGAAGGATGAGCAAAACTAGGTCTGCAGCTAAGGTCCTTGATTTCAAAAGGGCTAGCTTTTAAAACCTTATGGGAACTAGTTTAGAAGGTGGACTGTACTCGTAGACTCTAAGGTCAGAAGGGACAAGTATGATCATCTAGTCTGATCTCCTGCACAATGTAGGCCACAAAACCTCACCTACCCACTGCAGCACTAAACCTCTAACCTATGACTGAATTATTAAAGTCCTCAAATCACAATTTAAGGACTTTAAGATATAGAGAATTTACTACAGAACTCCAGGTAAATAGCAGTATCCTCCAAAGATCTGTACTGGGGCCAGTGATGTTCAACATATTCGTAAATTATAAGAAGAAAAGTAAACAGCGCGGTTTGCAGATGTTACAAAGTTACTCAAGATCGTTAAGGCCAGAGCTGACTGTGAAGAGTTACAAAGGGAGCTCACAAAATTGGGGGTCGGGCAACAGAATGGCAAATGAGCGTTAGAGTTGATAAATGCAAAGTAATGCACATTGGGGAAACATCATCCCAACTATACGTACAAAATGATGGTGTCTAAATTAGCTGTTACCACCCAAAGAAGAGATCTTTGAGTCATTGTGTATCATTCTCTGAAAACGTTTGCTCAGTGAGGAGCAGCAGTCAGAAAGGCAAACAGAATGTTAATAACTATTAGGAAAGGAATAGATGATAAAACTGTAAATATCTTCACACCACTATCTATGGTACGCCGTTGCTAGATACTGCGTGCAGTTCTGGTTGCCCACCTCAAAAGCAACATGTTAGAAGTGCCAAGGTGCAGAGAAGGGTGATAAAAGTGATTCAGGGTATGTTAGGAGATGGAGATGAAATTAAAAGACTGGAACCGTTAATCTTGGAAAAGAGATGACTAAGGTGGATATGACAGAGGTGTATAAAGGCATTAATGGTGTGGAGAAAATAAATAAAGAAGTGTTATTTACCCCCTCATGTAACACAAGAACCAGGTGTGCTGTTTCTTAGAATTTGAATCCTTACAAATGTTCTGATTTGCTGTTGCAGTGTGACCTGATCCCATGTCTTACACTCCCTTGCATTTATTTTTATCCCATTCTGTAAGTTCTCCCTCTTCAAAGC
Organism: Podocnemis expansa; assembly: GCA_007922195.1. Lineage (NCBI taxonomy): Eukaryota > Metazoa > Chordata > Testudines > Podocnemididae > Podocnemis > Podocnemis expansa. The sequence goes on along the minus strand of ML682310.1, from coordinate 2,199,569 downwards.
ATCTGACAAAGTGGGATATTCTTCCACGGAAGCTCATGCGATAAATAAATCTGTGAGGGTATGTCTACACTTAGGCTGTTAGTTCGAATTGAGTCAATTAATGAACTAATCATAAATGAACTAATAATAATTAGTTCAACTTGATTAGTTCAAACTGAGACAATTCAAACTAATCAAGTCAAACTAATTATGATTAGTTCGAATTGAGTCAATTTGAACTAACATGACCACACTAGGAAAACCAATTCGAACTAGCATGTCCATAGACAGGACTTGCTAGTTTGAATTGGAAGAGGGGCATCATGGGAGGTGTGGTAATATGGCCCCCCTGGCAGGGCCATGTTGCCATCCAATCCCGTGCCAGGCTCCAGCCCTCACAGCCCAGTGGGGGCGGGGGAGAAAGGATTCCCCCAGCCCTGCGCTGTCCGGCACCTGGCTGGGGGAATCCTTTCTCCCCCTGCCGACCTGGCTCTGTCAGCCCCACGTGGGGCTGTCAAACCCTGCTGTCAGCGGGGTGCAAAGGTAGCCCCATGGGGGGCTGGCACTGGACTTCCTTCCAGGGTGCTATGCACCCTGGGAGGAAGGTCAAACATATGAATTGGAACTAATTTTAGTTCAAATTCAAATGTCTACTCAGCATCAATTCGAACTTTAGCGTTCAAATTGACGATCCCTTCAAAGTTACAGTAGGTTTTGTAACTTCGAAGGGAGCTCTCTTGGGTTTGACCAAAGGGAAGCCTTAGGTCGAATCACCCAAGTGCTGTGTGAACAGCTCTTTTTTTAAATTCGACCTAATAAAACCTGTGTGTAGACGTACCCTTAGTCTTTAAGTGCCACAAGACTCCTGGCTTTTTTTGCTTTACTAGACTAACACGGCTGCCCCTTTGGAACAAGGACCAGGGTAACCCAATGAGATTAATAGGCAGCAGGTTTTAAATAAAAGGAAGTACTTCTTTACATAGTGCAGTCAATTTGGGGAATTCATTTCTAGTGGATGTTCTGAAGGCCAGAAGTATAACAAGATGTAAAGAAGAATTACATAAATTCATGGAGGATAGGTCCATCAATGGCTATTAGCCCAGATAATGGGGTGCAACCCCACGGGCTTTGTTTGTCCATCAGCCTCCCAGTGCGAGATGCTGGGACTGAATGAAAAGGCATGGATCACTTCATGATTACCCTGTTCTGTTCATTCCCTGAGAAGTATCTGGCATTGGCCACTGTCAGAAGATAGGACTTGGGCTAGATGGACTATTGGTCTGACCTTCTAAAGTCATTTGTTCTTACCTTATGAGAGGAGAATAGCTTAACCAAAAGAAGGCTGAGGGGAGATATGATAGCTCTCTATACATACATCAGAGGGATAAACACCAGGGAGGGAGAAGAGTTATTTAATTTAAGAGCCAATGTTGGCACAAGAACAAATGGATATAAACTGGCCATCAATAAATTTAGTTTTGAAATTAGAGGAAGATTTCTAACTGTAAGAGGAGTGATGTTCTGGAACAGCATTACAAGAGGAATTGTGGTGGCAGGAAAATGAACTTGTTTTGTGACTGAGCCTGATAAGTTTATGGAGGGAATGGTACAATGGGACTGTCTACAATGGCACGCAATCCATATTAGCAACTATCTCCAGTGGCTGAAGATGGGACACTGGATGGGAAGGGCTCTGAGTTATACCAGGGATTTCTTTCCCAGCTTCCTTACCCGCATGCTGAGGTCTAAGAGATCACCGTATTGGGGTGAGGAAGGAACTGCACTCCAGGTCAGACTGGCACAGACCTTGCAAAAATTTTTTCCCTGCCCTCTGCAGCATGGGGCACAGATCACTTGCTGGTTTGCACTAGTGTAAATGGTGGATTCTCTGTACCTTGAAGTCTTTTAATTATGATTTGAGGACTTCAGTAACTCAGCCAGACATGGGTCTATTACAGGAGTGGACTGGTGAGGTTCTGTGGCTTGCAGCGGTCAGACTAGATCAGTGGTTTTCAATCAGTGCGCTGTGGCATACGGGTGTTCCTTGAGAACTGTCCAAGTGTGCCATGAAATTTCGGACAAAGGTAATGAAAATCAAAGTAAAACAAACATTGTTTCATCTTAAACAACATTCTATCCACCCAAAATTACGACTCGAAAATCTTGTGAAAATTAATCATTAAATTAAAAGCGAAGTCTCTGGCTTTTGATTCTAAAATGTGACCATTCTAAATGCAGGCGCCCAAAGGGCAAAATTAAGATGGCATGTATATTTTTCTGGTGGATTTGAAACATTGATGCATTTGGTCTTTAGCTGGTTGTATGCACTGTGTTGCAAACCTCTCTAGGAAAATTGTAACCTTGGTAAATGTGACATTTATAAGCAATCAATTCACCTGAAAAAAGTGGACGTGCCATGGATTTGTTTGTCTCATTGAAGTGTGCTGTGTTGCTGAAAAGGTTGTGAACCACTGGACTTGATCACGATGGTCACTTCTGATCTTAGTTGATGAGACTAAATCTGCTCTCAGTGGACATGGAGAACAATTGATCCCTGTCCTTTTTGTAGCAGCCCTTAACATATTTGAAGATTGTTATCAGATCCCCATTCAGTCGTCTTTTCTCAAGATCATACATGCCCTGTTTTTCAATCTTTCCTCATAGGCCAGGTTTTCTATACCTTGTATGATCTCGTTTGGATTCTGTCCACTTTGCTTACATTTTTCTTCAAGTGTGAGCCTCAAACCAGACACAGTACTCCAGCTGAGACCTTCCTGGTGCTGAATAGAGCTGGACAATGTCTCTGGTGTCTTAAATTTATCTCCCATGGCTTACCTCTGACAATCCTGTTAATACATCCTAGAATGACACTTGCCTTCTTCACAAATGCATCCCTTTGCTGACAGCCTCTCAGAGCCTCCTATCTCTGAGCCACCCATTGTGGAGCTCTCACAGGGTATTCAGTAACAGGAGCAGACTAGCCAATTTGTTGACGACTGGGCTCCAGAGTGGCAAATCCCCGTGGCGTGCTGAGCCCTGCCCCAAAAACTCAGAGCTTTGAAGGCATCCTAGGAGGTCACAGTGACACAGGACAGGCTGCTTGACACTTTGCCACAGCCCCTGTGCAAGCTATTTGTGCGGGAATCTTCAAGGTGAAGGCCAATGGTAGCATCCCCTTAAGATGACTGGCACAGCCATGGTCCTCAGGCTAGTCATCCCTGGCTCTTTCACAGAAGCAGTTCTTGGAATTTGTTTAAAGTCCCTCACTCATTTCTGACCATTAGCTGTGTGGATGGGCTTGTGGGAAGGAGCTCTCTGCTTGCATAATAGCTGCTGTGCTCTTTACGTTACACTGAATCTTCCTAGCAATAATAGGAGACTACCTTGGAACACTCAGTCCCAAATCCATGTCTCTCTATGGCTCTTGGTGGGGCTGGTCAGTGGTGTAAAAGGCACAATTGTACAAAAAACCCACCCACTGAAGCCAACAGCACCTTGCTAACACCTGTGACCTGCCCTCCCAGCACTACTCTGTCAGGTTTGCTGTCCTGGTTGTTGAGATGCTGGCAATGCATGCTTCCTCCTAGAGCAGAGACCAGCATTCTTGGCACAGGCTGCCTCGCACATCCTACATTATCGCAGTCTGCAGTGTAGAAAGGCTGCTGATGTTCCCACATGGTGCTCATCGACATGTTCTCTGCAGGCTTTGGGGAGACATTGCAGGCATTTGTCACGTAACTGTTTGCCTTGAGGAATGTGCTGGTGTTTCTTTCAGGGGATTACTTGCTCTTTCCTGTCATATTATTTCCTTGGAAAGCCCTTGCTGTCTGCAGGGCCCAAACCAGATCTCTGGGTTGCATACAGCCTTGTACTTATGGCCATGCACACAGCCCTTGTACCTAGAGTCTACAAATCCATGCCAGTGGAGGTAAATTCTTGGTTTCTTAGGAGTATTAGACAACTATAATCTGACTATGAGGAACTATCCTGCTGGAACTAGAAGAGCCACCTACTAATCAGGCTGACATTTTGCCTGCTTTATGTAACAGAGTCAGAGAGGCCAATTTAGTGGAGCTATTATTCTCACATCAGGTTGTGCTGTGGCAGCGGGTGGTATGCGCTGCCTGATGAAAGCCTTTATTTGCAGAGTGGGGCATTGATGCATGGCGGCTGCAGACAGGGTGAATTATTACACCCTGAGATACTACTACAGCAGATGGATTCAGTGAGAGTGTGCGGACGTGGTACCAGAGTTGCCTGTCCAGTAACATTGATAACTTGGCCTGTACGGATCTCTGCTGTTGGGAGTACCTGTCAGTTTGCCCCCCTGCATGCAGGACGCTTGTTGATACCCTACTGAGAGCAGCGTGAAGTGCTCTTGCTCATCTCTATTGGGTGCACCATTGAGGCTCCCCTTGATACTCTGGTGATTTGTGAATTGAGGGGATGGATTAGATGCCACATTTGGAAACCCTGGGCCCTCTGTTGCAGTAAGAAGCACTATGTCAAAACTAATCTTCTGGTGCTTTTGCTTCCCCACATGCATAACCAGAAGCCTGGGCTGCATGCTGTTGCCTGGGGCTGTGGAAGATCTTACAGGCTTTCTTAAAGATCTATTTGTAGTTGTGGTGTGGATGCTGTTCCATTTCGGTGAACTATTAGTGAGGTGTAATTCAAGCATGCCTGCATCATGCGCCTCATTAGAGAGAAACAGAAGATGGCAGTAAATGAAATGATAATGTGAACCCCATAGCAAGCAGAGAAGCTGTTTGGAGTTCATTAATGCTCAGTTTATTCTTCAGAAATCCAGTAAGAAGTCTGGTTGTGATAGGAAGGGGTGGTGGGGAATAGGCTGCAGCTGGGATAAGGACAGATCAGAGATGGGAAGGAACATTCAGGAGTTTCCTTCAGTAAGGTTCCGATTTGAAACTTGACTTAAACTTATTGCAATCTGCAGGGTTAATGGAGACATTTGGTGTATCTGGTACATTTGGAAATGAGTTGCATTGCACAGATTAATGCAGTCCAAGACTTTAAGGCCAGAAGGACCATTATGCCAGTCCAGTCCTGTATGGCCCAGGTCAGAAAATGTCACCCACTGATTTCTGCATCCAGCCTAATAACTTGGGACTGAACCAGGAGAAATCATACAGAAGTTACCCTCAGCCTTGATTCAAAGACTTCACATGATGGAGAATCCATCCTGCCCATAGCTAGATTCCTATCACTGTTACAAATGCAGGTCTTATTTCTGGTTTGAACTTGACTGATTTTAACTGCCAGGTATTGGAAATTGTTGTACCTTCATTAGTTTAAGGAGCTAGCTAGTATGTTTGTCTAGATACTGAAATGGCCCTCATTATTGTAGCATCTGAGCATCTTCTCCCTGTGTAAGTAGTTGCATGTAATCTGTACTTTGATAGTTGCAAGTTTGTAGATCCACATCTGGCTCTGAGGCACTGCTTGGAGTTGCTCTTCAACAGACATACACTTGCAATGTAAGCAATTCCCTACCTACAAGTACACATTCCAGCTGGGCAACCCTGATGAACTAGCATTCCTCACACACTTTGCAGCTATTTAGGAGCAAGGCATGCCACAAACAAAAAGATGGCATGTGGCTGACTGCAGAGCCATGGAAGAAAATGCTGTCACCCTCTTTTGCTTTCTGTGTTGGTATGCTCTGTGCTTTGTTGGTTTTTTTTTCCCTTGGCCAGGGTCCTGACCTCTCTGCAGGTCTCTTAATGCTTAGATATAGCTGAAAGATGGTGTGGCCCATCTACTCCAGCAGTCTTGCAAGACTTTTATACTGCACCCAACCTCATGGTTTTAGAATGCCTGAAGCTCCCTATTAGTAACTCATCTGCAAGTATCCAGAACACAGTTAGAGAGTCCAAAGGCAATCATAATCTGTGATCAGTGAATCAGTTCTCACCTTGGGTAGGTCCCGAGACTTCACTGGGCTTGCACTGGAGTAACTGAGATAAGGTCACTTGTTCTGAGCTTTTGTCGCCAGGCCTGGCAGGTTTCTGCCAGCAGCTCCTGCCTGTGATGTCCAGCACAGACATTGGGTCTAGACAGGAGGCAGGAGTGAGTTCCAGCTTTCTGTGACTCTTTCTAGTCCAGGGATCAGCAACCTGAAAGATAAGGAGCCATTTTTAAAAATTCCTTCAATAACCAATGTTTTGAGAGCCACAATGGGTGTAGTCTCCTTCCTGGCAGGGCCAGGCTGGCTGCAGGGTCCCCAGTGGAGGATGGCAGGAGCTGGGCCAGGGTGCCTGCCTCAGGGTCCCTAGCTGGCAGGGAAACCTGGAACCAGGAGCAGGCTCCCTCCAGGGTCCCTCAGTGGCAGGGGGAGCCCAGAACCAGGAGCAGGCCTGCTGCAGGGTCCCCCAGGGGTAGGAGTGGAGCCTGGAGTGGGTTTCAGGCCACCCACAGGGCCCTGCTGGCTGGGGAGTGCCCGGAGCCACAAGGGAGCAGAAAATAGCCGCATGTGACTCCAGAGTCGCAGGTTCCAGGCTCCTGTTCTAGTCTCTCTTCGTTCAGCGAATGGGTCACTTTTGTATTTACTTGTGATGTGCCCAGAAAGCCTGCAGCTGAGCTGTATGTACCTGAGGGCTCCAGTGGTCTCTCTTACTGAGGTCTCGTGCGCTGTGGGCTATGCATGTGTGTTTACCTGGTGCACGAGGCAGTAGTGATCATCTGAGGATGTGTGTGGGGACCTGTGGCACTAGAGTCTGTTGCTGCACCACATGCATTGCCCAGGGCAGGACTGAACAGTGCAAGGATCTGCGGTAACAGCTGTTCGTCTGCTGCCCTATATTCTCAAAGTGTTGTGCTTTAGCCTCAGAGGGCAGCTTTTCCCAGGCCATTCATCTGGCCTCTCATTGCATGAGGCACAACCAAGGGACAGCTGTAAATCAGGACGCTCTTTAATAACACGGATTTAAATGGATGTGGCTCCTAATAAAGTCCCGACGCTCCTTTTGCTCATGAGCCCGTCAGCGGTCATTTCATGGTTGCCAGCAGGCATGGTGGAGTCCTGGCTGGAGTGACGGCTCTTGCTGCAGAGGTTGAAGAGTTACCTCAGGCTGGGGCTCTGCATTTTGTTACATTATTTGAAGGCAAAGCGGTTCGGCTGTTTCCTCCTATGCAGTGTGGAAGACAAATGACTGTATTATGGTTGTGTCTAGCGTAGTCCTTGGCATGAGGCCAGTGGATTTACAATGGCAGGGTGAAAAGTCTAAAGGGAAAGCAGTTCATTTTGTTGTGGACAGTTCTTACGGGGTCTTCGAGGACCAGCGTAACAGTAGAGGGGAGGCTTGCTTAGGCTCCAGGAGGGAGCCCTGCCAGCAGAAAGCTGCTAGAGAAGCCATTTGGTCTACGTGAAACACAAGGTCAGCGGGACCCCCGGCACCCCACCAGGGCACCCCACCAGGAAGGGAGAGAGCAGAACGAGCGGGGCTCTGCTGGGCTGGGGAAGGGACCGAGGTTAGGGCAGTTCTTTAGCATAAGAATACGTCCACTTTATTCACTGGAGAAACAAAGCCTGAACTCAGAAATGTTTCAGTCAGACTCGCTTAGCCTGGTTAGCTTAGGGAGAGAATCGGCCCGTCTTTAACTCACACGCTACAGGCTTAGTGTACAGTACAGACACGACAGGGGGTCTGCCTGATACAGGGCAGTTCTCTTGCTGTCCCCACATGGAAGGGAAAGACGAGGAGTGGCTCCATGTTCTGGTGGCATCACTGCCTTATACACACACGGACCATGACTGCGCCCATCTCCAGAAGCAACCTGCCCACTCCAGCCCAGAATGCTCTTGGGCCTGGTGACTTTCTGATGTTTCGTTAAAGACGGCGCTGTCCAAGCAAGAAGGCAGGGGACAGAAGACCTAGGGAGACACCAGAGCCACCAGTGTCCTCTGGCATCAAATCTCCTCATATTCCTTGAACACACATAGGGCTGGGATATCCTGCAGCAGGAGAACCCGGAGGGGAGAGAACTTGAGCACCAGCGGTAGAAAAAGGGGCCTGCCCAGCTAGAGTGCAGTGCAGAGCTATGCTTACAGAGGAGAAATGCCAAGAGGTAGCTTCTTTCTCTGCCTAGGAGCCACTCATCACTCCTGGCCCATCTGTTCCAGGTCATGAATTGCTTCATCAACCCAGAATGCCTCTATTCAGCACTAGAATCATGCAGCCCTAGCACAGTTTCTCCCCATCACACTGTAGGAAATTTGCCCCCTGCACAGCCAGCTTCCAAACCCTGCACCATCTCTGTAAGCAGGCTGAAGACAGAGCCCTCTCCAACTCTCCCTGAACACAGCCAGCTTCCCGGTTCACACCCAGCCAGGCAGTTCTGAGGCCCAGACGCAGTCACTGGGCATGCTGCGTACTGCCCTGTCTGGTCCCTGGGTAAGAACATACTGCTGGATCTCTCCAAAGCACTTGATCACACAGATTCTTATTTAGGTATTTGCTAAATCAGGATCTTCTTGGCTAAGTAATCCTGTGACTTAGTCAAAAAGAGTCCATGGGACGGTGGTTAGAATTGTTCTTGCAGGTCAAGAAGCTGGAAGCTAGAGTGGTGGGATTGGAGGAGAGGGGCCCACTCATTGAACACAGGGAGGGAAAGAAGGGTGTGGGGAATGATATCTGGAGAGGAAAGTGTTTTGCGTGTGGACGGTACACCCCTGATATTCAAAAACCTGGACCATACCGCTCAGGGGCAGAATGTCAGTCCCATCAGAAAGAGTGTGGTTCCGCCATGGGGAGAGTCAAAGACGTGATGTGCACAAAACCAGCCCAGCCAGAGAGGATTAGTCATCCAGAGGAAATGGGCTGCAGCAGGATGCAAGCTGACGCCCTCCCAGCAGCACACAACTTCCCACCTGAGCCTAGTGTATCTCGATGGTGTAAAAGGCTCATCTGTTCCAATGTGGCTCTGTTTGCAGAGCTCACATAGTTGCATGCAGGAGCTCACCTTTTTCAGCTCAACTTCCTTTTCCCATGAGAAACATGAGAGACTGATTGCTGTGTGTCCACCCCAGACTAGAGCAGCAGAGAAAGGAAAAGGGACAGTGGTGGCAGCATAAGCTTTGTGAATACATGCATTCTTCTCAGTGAGCCATTGGAAGAGGGCTTTGTATTTCGGCCCTCTCACTCCTGCTCTTTAGGCAGTTTAATGGTCCTTGAGCTGTTCTATGAATGGTACTCACTTGCCGTTACCTGCAGATGCAGAAGTCCTCGGGCTACAACTTGAGATGCCTTGTAAAGTTGACTATACTACCAGCCAAGTTCTTTCCCCCCGGGGCAGGGTAAATCTGGATTAAAGTTGGTGGAGTTCCTCTAGATTTGCTCTCATGTACCCGGGAGCAGAATGAGGCCCTGTGTCCGGACATTAGCATTTCAAACTCTGGGGAACATGAACATGTTCTCCAAAGTCTGAAGCAGGTTGTTGAGGGTTGGGAGCCATCGCCACAGGTGTGCTATCTCAAGGGGGGCTGTCAGCAAGCCAAGTGTGAAAATGGCAGCTGACATTTGGTTTCCTGTGATAAGAATAGCTCAGCTGGCTCAGACGAGAGTGAGCAGGCCTTGATTTTTATATATATCCTGAGAAAGTTTTATAGCAATAAAGGGGGGTCTTCCCCTTCCTTCCCCCCAGTTTTATTGGCTAGCAATCTTATTTAAAAAAAAGACACCATGAGAGATTTCTGCTGTTCATCGCTATGGAACATCTATAATAAATCACAAATTCCTTGGATCTAGTAACATTAAACACGGCACATCTCACTTCAACCTGGAGACATCAGGGAATTCCACGACCCAGCCAAAATTCCCCTGTTGCTCACCCTCTTGGGCCTGCAAACGGCACCACGCTTCCCTGAGGACGTTGCAGCCAGCGCAAATAGGTAACTTCTGTGCACTCACCCTTCAGAGTTGGGACCTTTACTACTGGGGCATGATGGAAAGTGAGGCCAGTGGTGTACAAAAGAGAATCTGGCCAGGAACAAGTGAGGGGTGCCAGTGGCCAGCTGGCTCCTCCACTCAGCAAATGCAGGCCAAGAGAATGACCCCAGCCCCTGAGCGCTCACTGGCTGCTTTGGGCCAGTTTGCAGGGCCGGTACATTGGGCCCCTGGGACTAGGACTGAATGCCCGCTCCCGTCCAGCCCACCAAGTACAGGGCTTTTGCCCAGGCCTGGTCAGCATCCCTCCCATTTCATTGCCACCATCTTTGATCTCCATGCTTGGATTTTGACATGGCTTTAGTTACTGCTACTGCAGGGACAGCTGGAGCAAGGGAGCATCAGAAAACATGGCACCAGTGGGTGTATAACAGGGCCAGCTCAACTCCAGGCCAGTCTGCAAAAGAAGGGGGCCTCGCTTGCCCTCTCCACCATGCTGGCTCATGGAGTGAAGATGGTAAACAGAGGTGACGTGTGAGGGAGCATGGGGGCATAGGTGAACAGAAAGTGCTGCCACCCCCCTGGCTCAGAGTGGTGTCCGCCATGGCTCTCATCAGTCCCTCTATACAAATTGTTCCAGCACCCCTAAATGTGGGCTCACGTGGCCTCCCAGATTTGCTACTTGGCTTGGACTGGGCATACTCAGTAATATTGCTGAAGATAGCTGCCCTCACTCTGCCCCCCACTGTGGGCAGGTATGGGTCATCTCTGGCAGTAAGCTGCTCTAGTTCATGGACCAAGGGGTGCCCCAGCCCCCATGGCTCTGCCTACCTAAATGTCTCCAGGGCTCCCCGTCATCTGGGCAGCTCTGCACAGCCCCCTACACGGGGCTGGGATGGGATGTAAATGCCATCTGCACGGGGCAGAGTGAGCTCCCCTTCCTGGGTGCCCCCAAGCCTCTGTACCGTGGCCTCCCAGAGGTGTTTCAAGTTTCTGGAGCCAGAATGGAGTCCAGCCACTGACCAGTCTGCGTCCCTAGGCACACTCTCAAGCCGCAGACCTGTCTGGCAGCTCCTGGACCATCAACTGACCTAAAGCCTCTTAGTGCTCCTAGATCCCTGGTTATTGCTCAGAGAGGTCACTGAAGCTGAGTTCACTAGGGAGCTGAGCAGAGAGAAAAGAGAGAAGCAACTGGGGATCAGCTGTACGGCTGAGCGTCTGCCTGAGCAAGCAGCTGTCTAAATCCCAGAGATTACTCACATTAGTTCAACACAAGAGTTACTGCCCAAGGAAAAACTTCAATGGTCATGAGCATGAGTAATAACTAAACTGGCATTTAACGGTTCAAACAGAAGATAAGCACTTAGGCCGGATTCTTCTGGGGCTTGTTTTATCTCCTTTATATATGTCACAACTGAAGAAATGAAGAGTATAAAAGTTATTTATTAGCATTTTGTTCCTGCAATACTTTAAACACGTTCGTTGTGCAGTGACCCTGCCATCCATTTGCTCTGGATCGGTAATTAACAGATTAAGGAAACTCTGAGTCTTAGTGGGGCTGGGTAAAGGAACCCATTTGCAGCACAGTCACGCCTACCCCTCAGATTTCTTTACACCACTGTATGGCTCCTAAAACGGGGAGGAGGGGACAGAAAAATCACTGTATAACAGGGGTTCTGATCTGAACAATCACACAGCCCTAGAAAATAACAAATTACATGGGATAGTAAAGTGACAGCAAATTATGGGTCAGATTCTCTATTGCATGCATCATCTGTTATTTGAAGGGATTGTTTTATGAAGACTGCTACATTAAAAGCTAATCTGGATTCAAGCTAGTTGATACTGCTGTAACAACCATATCTTGGCTGTGTGTTATCGAAAGCGTGGCAGGACTAGTTTAGCTAAACAACCATTAAGGGTGCAATGTTTTCAGTCCACACACACTATAGATTCATGGATTCTAAGGCCAGAATAGACCATTGTGATCATTTAGTCTGACATCCTGTATAACCCTGGCCACAACATTTACACAAAATAATACCTAGAGCAAATCTTTTAGACAGACATCCAGTCTTGATGTCAGAATTGTCAGGGATGAAGACTCCACCATGAATCTTGTAAATTGTTCCAGTGGCTAATTATTTCCACTTCTAAACATTAATGCCTTATTTCTGGTCTCAATTTGTGTAACCTCAACTTGTAGTCATTGTATCATGCTATACCTCTCTCTACTAGACTGAAGAGCTCGTTATTAAATATTTATTCCCCATATAGATATTTAGACTGTGATCGTCACCCCTGAATCTTCTCTTTGTTAAGATAAATAGGAGCTCCTTGAGTCCCTCACCAGAATGTCTGTTTTCTAGTTTTTAAATCATTCTTGTGACTCTTCTCTGAACTCTCTCCAATTTCTCAACATCCCTCTTGAATTGTGGGCACCAGAATTACTCATAGTATTACAGCAGTGATCACCCCAGTGCCAAATACAGAGATGAAGTAACTTCTCTAGACTTGCTTGAAAGTCTCTATGCAAGTGCAGAGAAGGGCTCCAAGGATGATCCGTGGCATGGAGAATGAAAGCTCATGCAATAAATAAATCTGTTAGTCTTTAGGTGCCACAGAACTCCTTCTTTTTTATTTCTTCTGCCATAGGAGAGGCGACTTAAAGAGCTAGACTTGTTTAGCCTAACCAAAAGAAAGACGAGGGGAGATATGACTGCTCCCTATAAATACATCTGAGGGATAAATACCAGGCAAGGAGAGGAATTATTTGTTATTTATTATTTGTTATTAATTATATCATTCATATATTAATTAGAATTATTTAAGCACCAGTGTGGGCACAAGAACATATAGATATAATCTGGCCATCAGGAAGTTTAGACTTGAAATTAGACATGTCTCTAACCATCAGAGGAGTGAATAGCCTTCCAAGGGAAGCTGTGGGGGCAAAAAAATACAAGCTAGCTTCAAAACTGAGCTTAATAAATTTATGGAGGGATAGTATGATGGGGCAACCTAGTCTGGCAATTGACAAGTCTTTGACTACTGGTGGTAGATATGCCAATTGCTTGAGATGGGACATTGTGGGGGGTGGGAGGGTCTGAGTTATTACAGAGAATTCTTTCTTGGGCATTTGGCTTGTGATTCTTGCCAAATGCTAAGGGCTTTACTGATTGCCATATTTGGGGTCAAGCAGGAAATTTTCCTCAGAGCAGACTGGAAAGTGCTGTGGGGTTTTTCACCTTCCTCTGTAGCAGACATGGCCCAACTGTGGCTCAGGACCACATGCGGCACTTGAATGAAAAATTGTGGCTCCCGGAAGAACATCAGAAAATCAATTTAGGAAAGCAGCCCCAGCATAGGAGTTCAGGAGGGGGTCAGGACAGTGGGGAGAAGTGCAGCATGGTCAGGGATGGCAGGGAGAAATGCGGCATGCTCAGGATTTTAAATAATTCACCACTAAACTGCAGTCTATAACATCGAACAGCAGCTAAGTTTTACTGTATAGGCCTAGTTTTCACGGTAACCTTAAGTAATTATTAGAATCTGACGTTAGTAGGATCAATATTTGTCCTCTTTTCATGATAAAATTGAAATGTGCAATGAATTTGAAACTTAGTAATTTTGGAGTAGGTAAAAGTATATGGCTATTTGCCTCAGTGCGGCTCTCGAAGTTTTAATAATCAACTTGTGTGGTTCTTGAGTTCCATAAGTTTGGGCACCCCCTGCTCTATAGCATAGGGCATGGCTCATTTTCTGATGGGTTCTCTGTACCTTACAGTCTTTAAATCATGATTTGAGGACTTTAATAACTCCATCATGGGGTTATAGGTTTATTACAGGAGTGTGTGGGTGAGGTTTTGTTGCCTGCATTATCCAGGAGTTTGGGCTGCATGATCCTGTTGGTCCCTTCTGACTTTAGAGTCTACAAGTCTATACATTCAAGGAGCACATTAGCCCCTTTTGGTCACAGTGTCACACTGGGAGCTCACAATCAGCTGAGTACACTCCTTACCCCAAATCTTCTTCAGTGTCACTGCTTCCCACACTAGTGTCCCCATCTTGTAATAACAGCCTACTTTGTTCCCAGTTATATACAGCAACAACAATCATGTATTATTTGCATGCACTAAGTTCACTGAGCAATCGAGATACCCAGATCATGTAGTATCAGTGACATAATCTATTCAGTATTTATCATCCCAATTTTTGTGTCAACTGCTAGTGTTATAAGCAATAATTTTATGTTTTTTTCCCTATATCCTTGATAGAGATGTTAAGCTGCATGTGGCAAAAAACTGATCCTTAATAAACTCCATGGAAAAAGACGTGCTTGATGATGATTTTCCATTTGTGATGACATTTTGAGACCTATAATTTTGCCAGTTTTCACTCCATGTAATGTGTGCTGTGTTAATTTTATGTTATTGTAATTTTTTAATCAAAATGTCACATGGTACCAGGTCAGATGCCTTATGGAAGTCTAAGTATACTGCATCAACACTATGACTTTTATCAACCAAACGTATAATCTCATAAATAAAAGATATCAAGTTAATTTGACATAATAATTTTCCATAAACCCATGCTGATTGACAGGAATTACATTATTTTCCTTTAATTCATTATTAATTGATTAATATACAATCACTCCATTATGTGTCCAGGATCAATGGCATGCTGTCATAACTCTTATTACCTAGGTCATCCTCTTTTTCAATTTTTTAAAATACTGGCACAAAAATAGCTTTCTTCCAGTCTTCTGTAACTTCCCAAGTACACACAAACTTGCTGAAAATCAGAATTAATGATCCAGTGAGCTCGTCAGCCAGCTCTTTTAAAAATCTTGAATACAAGTTACCTGGACATGCACAGCCTAAAACGTCTGACTTTAATAGTTTCCATTTTTCAGACTCCAGAGGTAGAAGCAGAATAGAAAGCATGTCATGAATCTTCATCTGTTTTTTTTCCCCAAGTACAGATAGACATACTTATTGAACACCTCTGCTTGTTCTGCATTATTATTCATAACTGTACCATTTCCATCTAACAATGACTAATATCATTGTCATTATTATTTTTCTTCCTAATATGTTTTTAAAACTTCTGCATCTAGTTCTTAACTCTGCGAGGCATAGAATTCTCATTACATCCTCTGGTTTCTCTTAGCAATTTTCTACAATCCCTAACTTCAGATTATATTCTTTACTATGAACTTCTCCTTTCTTCTATCTAATATATATGATTTTTTAAAATTATTATTTCTTCCCCTCTAAGTCAATTTGATTTTTTAATGAGCATAGCCTTCTGCTTAAGTTCTGGGATTGTGGCTTTGCACATCTACTGAAATGTTCTTAAATTATTCCCAATTATCATACATATTTTACCAATGTAATTCTCCCATGAATTGGATCATAGTTATTTTCAACTTTGTGAACTTTGTCCTATTAACTCATCAAGTATATTTATTACTGGCCTGGACTTCAATTAACTTGCACATTATAATTGCCATCAAGTCATTATCGTTTGTATCTATGCTACCATTAATTTTCATTCTGTGGTCAGTTTCTCTTTTCATTAGGACAAGGTCTAATACAAGTCTAATACTTTGCTGATTGCAATACTTTTTGAGTTAGGATGTTTCACCTAGAATAAACAAGCAAAGAGTCCTGTGGCACTTAAAGACTAACAAATATACTTATTGCATGAAGTTTTGCCTGTTATGTTTAGAAATTGCAAGGCTGTTTTAGTATTGACACATGACACTTCTAGTGTATGTCTCTCCAATTGAAGTCCCCCAAGATCACACAGCTTTTTCTCCCTAGACGTTGTAGATAGGTGTCTAAGGAGGTGGTCAGGAATCCTGCCTCTTAGTGTGATTTGATGGTCTGTAAAAGAACCAGCCTTGTGCTTTATCTATTACAACCATGAACCATAAGTATTCCTGATCATTTTCTTCCGAGATATCCATGACTTGGAAACAGGTAATGCTATTTTTGACATGAGTGCTGCCCCCCACTTTTAGCTAGAAATCATCCCACGGGGTGTCAGTGGTACCAATAAGATGTCGATTTTGTGCTCAGTGCTTATATTGCCCTCTTTTCACATTCCCCTTTTGCTATTAGTTTAATTGCTGTGGGGCTATATACATCATGGAGGCAGAGCGATTGTTGTGTCTTTTGGTTTTATTTTTTGTTTTGTGGAGGGTGAGAACTAGACAAGAGGGAATAATTAATAATTTACGTGACCAGTTTTGCCTATACTTCTCCTTGCAATCTGGCTGCAAGCAGATCCTGATTTTATTGACTCTTTGTTATTTGGAATTATTCTCAGACCTGGTAAATGAGTATTTTCTGGCTCACAAATCATGCATGCACTGTGTGTGTAAATATTTAAAATTCAAAATTATGTACTGTTGATTAGAGTCCAGGTAGGCCCCTCAGTCTAATTCTCCCACTGATCAAAGTCAGATGACACTTTTTCTAGTGTCTAATTGGGTGACATATGTAATGAATCAGCACAGCGTGAACAGTGAATCTTAAAACATAATTGAAAGCACTATTGGAAATTTTGTTTTGGAAATATTCAAGTATTTAAGGTTTAAGCTCATCTCTCATAAGTTAATGTGGCTTGAATGGTAGAATATTTATGGAAAGCAAATAGAAAAAGTGGTGGAATATGATGAAAACAAAACAAAACAGAAAAAAAAAAACAGCTGGGAATTGGTCACCAGGGATGCCTTATGCAGTATTTACAGATTCCAGGACCAGAAGGGACCATTATGATCATCTAGTCAGATGACCAGGCTAACTCAAGCCATAGAACTTCCCCAAAATTCCTATAGCAGATCTTTAGAAAAAACATGCCATCTTGATTTAAAAATTGTCACTGTTGGAAGACCACCATGACCTTTGGTAAGTTGTTCCAATGGTTATTTACTCTCACCATGAAAAAAACTATGTATTACTTCCAGTCTGAATTTGTTCAGCTTCAATTTTCAGCCACTGGATCAACCTTTCTCTGCTAACCTGTTCTCTGTTCCCACCCCTAGAAGTAGAGTTTTGCAATACTATTAAAGAAAGGCATATGAGTCTGGGTATGAGGACAAACTGCCATGAGAAAGAGGAATAACCTGTGACGGGATGGGGGAGAAGCTTCCTCACTTAGTTATTGGAAACAAAGCTGAGTGAACTGCTGGAGAATCATCTGAAGACACCTTCCTGCCGATGGTGCTGAGAGTTGGCGATAGATGTTCTTGATGACATTACAGAGAACCAGATCTTTGGGATTTTACCTTACACAATACCTATTTAAGGTGGAAATGAGCTCTATCCTTTCTCCAGAGCTCATAATGACATGAGCCAATGCTGAGCTGGCATCCATTAAAGTTTGATTTGTTATTCTAGGTGGGGCTGGTGTCGATAGTTAAGGTTGTCAAAAACTTCCCATTATTGGACATAGGTTTTAGTTGCTTATAACTTTGTCAAACTTTGTTTGACTGAAATTTTCCACGTTGCTGTCTGTCTCAGACTGACTTGTTTTAGAATATTTCAGCCAGCATGGTTCATCTATATTCACAAATGAGATTAGAGAAAAATATGTTGTTTTGCCCATGTTAAAAATTCCATCAACCTTTTCTTTGAGAAGCTCTATTACCCCTCCAAGCTTTGGAGCTGGTACCCGAAAATTGATTGAGGAGAGTTGCCCTTTGTGTCAGCGATGTGCCTTTTGTCATTCCCTAGGATACTCTGCTCAAGTTCTGCTAAGTTATAAGAGTGAAAAAGTGCAGTTCACCCACACCATCCTAGAGCATGTGTAATTCAGTGGGCATGCTAACAATAGAAAGGTCAGAGAGGTGTCATTTGAGTCATAAAAATTTACAGGATCATCATTTCAATGATGTCACACTCTGTGGTATAGCAGGGAGGACTCACTGCCCCAGCGTTCCCAGCTCCTCTAGTTGGTAGAAATTTTGATAATAGTGTCATCCAAACTGGGTCTAGTTGAGCATAATTTGAAAGTTCTTCTTCCCATGAACACAGTGGAACAGGTCAAACCTAGAACAAGATGTATTGAAGACACTGTTTCAAAATCAACATTTAAAAAATACTTTACCACAGGAAGTCAAACATGCAGCCCACACAAAGTTAAATTGTGGCTCTCGACTGAGTTCAGTGTGGTCAGTTAATGCTAAGAACATGATCTCTGGTTTATGTCATTTAGGTAAAGTATTAATGTAAATGGAAGCAGTGCCTGAAATTGATTTCCCACCATCAACAAAATGAAGGTGTTCAGTGGTATTGATTATCAGCTTTGTTTATTATGCCAAGAGAGTTATAATGAGGCATGGTTTAAGATGCCACCATCCAGCCTGAAATTATTGGAATCAGTCCAAAAATGGTGCTTATATGATTACATAACCTGCAAAAAAAACCATAATTACAATCCCCCAAAAATTCATTACAAAAATCTTTGTTTTCATTTTGGTCCTGATCATTTTTAGGCATTAGTATGGAGACAGAGTACAGACTAGTAGCCGAATCTTTGATGAACACCACTGCAGAAGACATGATAAAACACAGCAATGGTTCACGCTACGTGCTATGAGAATCAGAGAAATGTAGGATTGGAAGGGACCTCAGTAAGTCATCTAGTCCACTGGCCTGCAATGAGGCAGGAGTCCAATGTTCCCTCTAAGCTGCGCGCGTGTGCACATGCAGCAGCCCTGACTCCCTGGCACACGCCTCACTGCCGGCTGCACAGCGCCCACAGCTGCGGCTCCTTGCTGGCCCGAGCACATATTATTCTGGCCAGCAGGGAGCTGTTCCAGGGAGTTTAAAATCTCTCCTGAACATGCTCAGGGTGGGAGATTTTAAACTTCCCGGTCCAGCTTCCTGCTGCCTGGAAGAATGGCTGCAGTCAGGGGCACACTCCACATGGGACCAGCTCTGGCAGCCAGGGCAGTGGCCTGAGGGAGTCGGGGACGGGGAGCTGGGGGAAGGGGAGCCTGGAGGACTTGGGGAAGCTGACTGGGGGGTGTGCAGAGAAGGTGCCCAACGGTGGGACTCGGGGAAGCCCCTCCACTCCCTTCCAGGGAAGATGCTGGGGGGGAGCAAGCAGCTTCCCCAGGACTAGGGTTACCAGATGTCTGGCAAAAGGAGGACATGTCCTCTTCACCTGCATGTCCTCCGTCCTCCAGGTGTTCTAAAAGTAGATGATGTTTTTTTCAGGCTTGTTACTTTTTATGAACAGAATGTTTTAAAAAAAAACCAAAAGACAAGCAAACAAATATAACCTATGCCCAACACAGGGCTCAAACCCATTAGCCTGAGGCTGTCTCCTGTACACATGCAGCAAAGGGGAGTTGAACATACAGTTCCCCTGATTCCAAGAGCCTTTTGTAACACTAGTGTCTGTGGTTCAGCTGACAGAGCAACAGACTCTTAATCTCAGTGTTGTGGGGTTGAGCTCTGTGCTGGGCATTTTGATATTTTGGACCGTTGCTCCCTACAAAAGGGCTACATTGGGGAAAAAAATATAGCAAACCCTAATAAAATGAAGGAAAATAAAGTATACTGTGAATAAAATTACTAACAGGGGCACATTTGAATTGGTTAGAAACAATATAGGACAATTAAAAAAAAATTTAAAATAAGCTGCTGTGGAAAATGAAAAAGTAACAAGTCAACTTTTAAAAAAAAACTTTTTAGGTGCTTCTCAAGTTTATATTTACAAATTTAGTTTTTTAACTGTTTTTAGTCTCATGAACATTAATGAAAAGGTCATGAAAAACTTTCATTTACTGAAAAAAAATCAGTTTTCAGTAAAATAAAACATTTTGGTAATTTTTTTTATTTTAAAATAATTTTAAAAACACATGATTTTGTAAATGCTGTTTTAATGTTGCATTCATTATCATTACCATTTTCCATGACATTATATGGTCATGACAGCAGTGTTCCCTCTAAGCTGATGATGCAGCTGAGCAAGTTATGGATATCCTTGGGGGACCAGCAGGCAGCGGGGAAAGGCCCCGCTATAGGTCAAGAAACTTGCTCACTTGCATCCGTAACTTGCTTACCTGCATCCATAACTTGCTCACCTGCATCATCACCTTAGAGGGAACATTGGGCAGGACTAAATACTTATTATCTAATCCATTCCTGGCAGGTGTTTGTCCTCTCTGTTCTTTAAAACCTCTAGTAATTACAACCATCTTAGATAATGTGTCCCCCTTTTTAACTATTCTTATAGTTAGGAAGTTTTTCCTAATATCCAATCTAAATCTCCCTTGCTGCAATTTAAGTCCATTACTTCTTGTCCTATCTTTAGTGATTAAGGAGAACAATTTTTCACCCTCCTCTTTGTAACAATCTTTTACATACTTGAACACTGTTATCATGTCCCCCCTCAGCTTTCTCTTCTCCAGACTAAACAAACCCAATTTTTTTCAATCTTCCTTCATAGGTCATGTTTTGCAGACCTTTAATCATTTTTGTTGCATGCGTCCTTATTGAATTTCATCCTAATTATTTCAGACCATTTTTTCCAGCTTGTCAAGATCATTTTGAATTCTAATCCTGTCCTCTAAAGGCACTAGCAACCCCTCCCAAGTTGGTGTCATCCAAGAACCTTATGTGTATTCTCTATGCCATTATCCAAACCATTTACAAAGATACTGAACAGAACCAGATGTAAGACAAATCCCTGCAGGACCCCACTCTATACACCCAGCTTGACTTGGAACCACTGAGAACTAGTCTCT
Source organism: Podocnemis expansa (assembly GCA_007922195.1). NCBI lineage: Eukaryota > Metazoa > Chordata > Testudines > Podocnemididae > Podocnemis > Podocnemis expansa. The sequence continues at coordinate 2,178,914 of ML682310.1, read as the reverse complement.
TGCTGTGGTTTTCCAACCAATTATACACCCATCCTATAGTAGTTTTGTCTAAGCTATGGTTCCCTGCTTTGTTTATGAGAAGGTCAGTATCAAAAGCCTTACTAAAACTGAGATATATTACAGCTGCTGCTTGCCCCCCATCAACAAGGTTTGTTACACCGTCAAAGAACTAACTGTAGCCAGGTCACTGTTTGCTCATCTCCTGGTTGTGTCAAGATCTCAGCGTGATGTTGATCTGTGTGAGACTTTGGGGAAGTAAGAGTTCTCCAGGGTATCATGAGTGACATTCGAAGAGGATATGCCATGTGAAAAGCAAATTAATGAACATCTTGCACAGCAGCTATGAGTGATCAGTACCAGCAGAGGCCATGTCTAGTGTCATGACCCATTTTGATTCAGTTCCACAGATGTATTTGTTCTTGTCTTCGAGCTGCAGAGGAGGAACTTCCTGAACACCCCAGGGTAATACAGTTCCAACAGCAAAAAGCTGAAACACACTCAGATTTAAGGGAGCCAACGTAGCGATTTGCCAAACCCTTTCTAAGCAACTCACACTCTTCAGTGTACTTGCCTTCCCAGCCTTCTGCAGGGTGGGCAAGGGCTGTTGGCCGTGTCATAGGGGTGAGGAACTGAGGCCTTGTAGGACACAGTGCAGTAATGTGCTCTAGAGCAGTGGTGCCCAACCAGTGTGGCGGGGCACACTGGTGTGCTGCAGGAACACCCCACGTGTGCCATGAGCATGCCCGAGAGCTGGAGTTAAAGTTCCCTCCCTGCTCAGCCCAGCCACCTGGGCTGTGCAGGGCTGGGAAAAGGCAGGGGGTTAAAGTCAGGTGGAGGGCACTGGAACACAGTTCCGGGACCCCTTATTTTTAGGCAGGCAGCGTTCTGGCCCCCTAAAAATAGAGGAAGGCACTGGAATGTGGAGTTCCAGGGGTCCCCCTAAAAATATCAGGAGCAGCCCAAAAGCGCCGTTCAGGTGGCTCCACCTTAAGCCTGGCTCCACCTTAAGCCCAGGCAGCAGAGAGCTGGGGGAGGCTGGGAGTGTGCGAATCTCCCACTGCAAGGGGGAGCAGCTGGTGTCAGCAGCCTGCAAACAGCCCAGGTAAGGGCTTGGGGGGGGGAACGGCTGGGGGTTATATGGGGCAGGTGTGTGTGTGTGCGTGTAGCAGAGGTGGGTGGGAGTGGCTGTGTAGCAGAGGGTGTGTAGCTGGGGTTGTGGGGTGGCTGTTTGGTTGAGGGGGTGTAGCTGGGGGTTGGGGTGGCTGTGGGGGGGTATAGCTGGGGGCTGGAGGCCTAGTTCTGGCCCCTGCAGTGAGGGGAGGGTCCATCACGGGCAGCAGGGGGCTGGGGAAGGGGAGGACAGGACCCACTGGGATGGGAGGGAGCAGCAGTGGGTGAGGATTTGCCCTGGGGGGCAGGGAGCCACAGTGGAGAAGGCAGAAGTGGGTGCTGTGCCATGCTCCCCACCCTACCTTCCCACTCCCCAGATTCCCCCTATCCCCCCACAAAGCCACTCTTGTTCTCCCTTCCCCTCACCTCTCTTGCCACCCTTGTGCTGTTCCCCACATGGCTGCCCTTGTCCTCTTTTGCCACCCTGGCCCTGCTCTGCTCCCCACACTCACTCCTGCCACTGCACACGACTCCTGATCTCCCCTGTTTTGCCATCCCTTCTACCCCACACAGCAGCATTTCCAAAACACTGTGCCATGGTTCATGAATATTCATAAGTAATTTAAGTTACTTTGAATATTCCTGAGTTTTTTAATGGTGGTGTGCCTCGAAAAATTTGAAGGTCTCAAGGTGTGCCACGGCAGAGAAAAGGTTGGGAACCACTGCTCTAGAGGGTGAGGGGGAGTTCTGAAGTGCAATAACAAACCATGCATTAGGTGCGCACTAAAGACGGCACTTCTTCAAACAATTTTAGGGAACTAGATGTATCAGCAGGGTCTTCATACCCCACAAAATGGATAATGCACTCCAGAAGTCACCCAGTCCCTCACAAGCACAGCATTAGACTGTGCAGACAAGCCCTTACTTTCCCAAGGGAACTTAGCAGAAAGATGGTGAGTGTTCCCATGTACCCTTGCACTCTCCAGTGACTTGTTTCATCCCAGGATTTCATCATGCTTTAGAGAGGTGTTTCAGTATTTGACAGAGGCTGAGACAGATCTTAGGCTAAAGTGGGTCGACATGGTTGTGATTCCCATTAACAATACTGTGAGATCTCTGCACATGCACACATCCAGAGAAGCTGCATATTCTAGTAGAGTGTGACAGCAGTACTCGATCACTGTGTCGGGACACATTATTTTGTTGTCACATAGCAGGAAGAGTGTTGTGGAGAGCTGGGGAGATGGCTGGATTTGGCCTGGGGAGAGTGGACTGGTGTATCACGTAAGGTCATGACCCACAAAAGGTTGAGAACCAGTGGAGTAGGAGAATGGGAATCGAGGCTCCTGGATTCTCTTCTCAATATGTCACTGGCTCACTGCCTAACGTTGGGCTTGTACCAGCACTGGGGGCTGACTCCTACCTGCAGGCAGCCTTTTTGAGATGATGCAGCAAGCAAAGCAATGAAGAGGAGAGAGGGGGGCAACGGAGCAAGTGAGGAGCAGGGTCTTGGAGGAAGAGGCAGAGCAAGAGGTGGGGTTCAAGTCTGGTTTGCAAAACTTAGAAAAGTGGCATTCCTAAATATAGCTGATAATGTCAGATGCTAGAGATCCACTTAGGTCGCAGGATGGGATCAAGCCTCTGTCACTTGGTCTGGCTTCTGTTCTCTGGCAGTGTGGTACGCCGTATGCCTTGGGAACATGTAACAGATCCACGGCCACCATCATAGGGGAGGATTCTTGACCAGCTCCTTCCAGGCAGCCAGCGCGTGCAGCGAAGCCGTAGATTTGAATACTGTTACCAGTGCTGCTATAACTGCAGATGTTGTTATTGACTGTCAAATTACCTGGCTCCTACTTAAATCCAGCCCTAGTATTCATCTCTCTGACTTTCTGTGGAGGTAGATGCTAGAGACTCCATGCATGCTGTCCGCACACAGTTCCCTGTATTGGTCCAGATGGAACAGGCTCAGTTAATTTGAGGGTCCTGAAGGAGTAATCCTGGGGGTCCTCCCTCCTGTCCAGTCCCTCTTCTTTTCCTCTCACACCTCTATTGTCACCGCTCTCTGACACACTCACAAGTGGATGGGAGAGAGCTGTTTCATGCTCCAAGTGTGAAGCTGGGTGTGGGTGAAGTTGCACAAGTGACATGTTATTAAACCTTGTGCCCTGCTGTGTCCATGCAGCCAAGTGGCTTCCAGCCTCACTCTTCCACATGGTGTCCTCACAATTACAGCCCCCTCTCCCATGAGGAACATCAGCTCTCTGGCTCCTGTTCCATGGATCATGATACATCTTTTCTGTTTTACAAACATTTAAAGCAATAATTGATGCCCAGACTCCAACCCCAGTGTCCCTCAATCAGAGATTGCTAGCCAAGTGGAATTCTTGTCTTCAAACTATTCTGGCTACATAGTCTTTAAGCTTGGTTGGCATCAACAGACAATCATACCAGGCATAACTATCTCTGTTCCCTGCTTCCTTGTCTTCAGGTCTTGTAAACTGTCTTTCTGTGGAGTCTCCTCCATTCCTGCAGTGTTGCTGTCCGTGTGGATCTGTCTCTCTCTGTTCTGTGATATCTCAATATCTCTATGGGCTCAACTGATGCTGTATCTCCTGCTTCCCAAGCGTCTCCCATTCCTTCAAGTCATCAATCCCTATTGCAGTCCTCTCGTATGACCGGGGTGTTGCTGCGTCCTCTCCTGGTGTCATTAAAATGACTGGATCCTCTTATGAGTGCCTGTCTCCAGAGCCAGTTGGGCCATCCTGTACTTTGATGCCTGCTTCTCTCGTTGTTGGTCATCTGTTAGTGATATCTCCATCCTTCTGGCTGCAGCAGATCTCTCCTCACTGGCAGCAAGGTTTTGGTTCATCAGTGTGTGCACTGCAATGTTTGGCACCCTGTGACAGGATGTTCCAGTGTACCAAAAATGCAAACAGAGGGTTCAGGCCAAAAGAAAAGAAAAGAAAAGAAAAAAGAGCTTTGTGTAATAATCTTTTAGCTGTTTTCACAGCTTTTCTACCATAGCCTTCCTTTGTGAGTATGCTGGGGTGGAGTGTGATGGTCAAACTCTCATTTACATGCAAATTCTTTGAATTCTTCTGAGGTGAACTGGGTCTGTTGTTGATGAATACAGGTTTCAGAATATCCTGGCTCACAAGTAGACCTTGTTCTTTTTCTGTAACCTTTGATTTCCATCAGTGTTACTGTAGAAACTGGAAGATAAAGCAGTATGTCAATAGATTCAGTGACCCAATCCCTTTCCCTCGCTGCTGATATAGGCTCTGGTCACAGTGCCGGCTGACAGCAGTGATCTGTCATCCTGGATAGTATCTGATCAATACCTGCTAGGCTTGGGGGCATGTCTACATGCACTGCCATCTCTTTGGAGAAGGCAGAGAAAAGCCTTTTCCCGGATTGTCTCTAGTGGTTTGTGGTTTGATTGCACTTTACTGGGAGGCGGTAGGTCTCCTAAGAGAATCACTCTACTCCAGATACTACAGCCAGATGCTCTTTTTCTGTTTGGGGCACCCCTGTTCACTCTCTGTCTGCTCTTCTGACATAAGTGACTGCCTGCTCCTGCAAAATACCTACACCCGTCCTTTCTCTGATGCATCACACTGGAGTGCCAGTGGTTTTCCTGGCTGGCAGCACTGGAGGACAGGGACATCCATTAGCATTTGTTTCAACTTGTCATATACTTGCTCTTGGGGCCTGCCCAGCCTCACTCACCATCTTGCCTTGTGAACTGACAAATGGGTCCATTCCTGCAGCCAGGTATGGCCATAACTTGAACTGAAAATGTACCACTCCTACAGTGCTGTACATTTTTGACGTACCCTGGAACTTGCCTGTCTCTGACTGCCTTGGTTTTGTTGGGATCTGTTTTCAGTCCCTGTTTTGTATGTAGATGTCCACATCACCTTGTGCTGTTTCGGTTGCATTTTATCTGGGCTGAGTTTTAGGGTTTTGTCCCTGCATTAATGTAGAAAAATGTGGTTTTCTCTTGTGGTCTCATTCAGCTTCTGAGCCATTGCCCCCTTTGCTTATGATGAGGATCTTGCCTGCAGCCAGGCAGCCCTGAGATAATCCTTCCAGATCTTGGGAGAGTCTTCCCTGGGACACGTCCGGTGCTGGGCTTGTAACCCTCAGCACGAGCTGTCATCTGCAGTGACCACATGGGTGTCAGCAAGCTGGATCCTCTCCCAGATGTTTGTGCCCAGACCTTTTCATTACATCACCAATTGTAAAGATTCTGGCTTTGGAAAGTGAATAGTGGCATCTTTTCAATGCCCAGTTCAGTGGATTTATGTCTGTGCACATGCATAATTTCCCTTATGGCTTCTTTACCTCCACCATACTCCTTACCCAGACTGTGCTGGGACTCACAGGTCCTATGATACCATGACTCTGTGGATTTTTTAAGCTCCTTGCATGCTGGATTACATAGTGCTGCTGGAATTTTTCTGCACAGTTAGCACCTAGGTTCTACTGTGGGGTTATTTCCAGTCACAGCTTTGCTTCAAGGCACCCATCCCCTTTGAAAACATCCCCACATGTTACAGACTACTGACTTCTGTAGTCAAACTCCCTCTCTACTTGCAGGGAGTGACTGCAGGCAAATTTCTGCAGTCCCCTTCTGTTGCCAGCTTCCTGGCTTTATAGGCCCAGCTCTGCTCCTCCCCGGCTGGGCTTCATCAGGCAATTAGGTCTTAGGATTCCCTGGCTTTCCTCTAGCTGCAGCTTATAGGTTAATTGGTGTAATTTTCTGCATCAGGCTTTGTATGGGGCAGATACCTCATCGCAGGCCTTATTCCCCCAGAGGGGTCTGTGGGACTTACCATCCACTACTACAGACTTCAGTATGCACCATCTGTTAGTTTTCACGTTGGTTACAGTGAGGTCACATTTTGCCGTAGGCTGCATAATGCTGTTGTTGAATATTATCACAATAGCAATGCTAACTCTCTGTAATGGGAGTCTTTGGGTCCAATTCACCTCACGGAACCACATTACTGAAGGCCTTGTTATTCGGCTGACCTCACACAGGTTATATCTTTGTTCTCCTTGTTACGTGCACGGAAGTCGGTATTGTCACTCATTGCTTTCCTGTTCCAGCAGCCCGAACCTGGCATTTTCCCAGACTCAAGAGAGATAGTTATAATGTCATCCCCCTGTCTGATGTGCCCTCCCTCTTTCACACAAGTCTGTCTGACTCTTGGGACCCTTCCACCTACCACATTTTTTGCCACGCTGCTCTTGTGTGGAGCACTTCTCCTGTTCCTACTCATGCTATCTCCTACAGTAAATGCAGCTGTCTGCAGGTGTGGAACCCAGACCATCTGCTCCTTTGACGATGTCTCACTGGATGTCCTTGTAGCAGTCTTGTGCCTACTAGAGCATTCACCTGTTTGCTAGAGGTGTTAGCTATCTAAGCATCTGTCTAATGTGAAATCACCTTCCCGGTGCAGCTGCTCCCACATGCTGCAAACTATGCTGTCCTGAGTCAGAAGATCCATCAAGTCCCCAAAATCGAGTATAGCAGCCACCGTGAGTAAGACTGTAACATAGGAGTCTAGCCTTCCCTTCAGTCTGCGCTCTTAAGTTGTGTCACTCCATGGTTTCACTTTCCTCCTGCATGGCCAGGACTGTGTACAGATAGAACTTGTCCAGCTACCAGTCCTGTGCCTGGGCTATGTTTCTGTCTACAAAATCCAGGACTCTGGGGCTTCAGGCTGAGGTCCTTGACTCCCACCACCAGCTGCTCTGTCCATGTGACTGATTGCATCAGCAACAGTCCACCAAGGAACAAGGACCCATTGCCTGCTGTGTTGCTGATCATGATACAAGTAGGAGTCTTGGATTGTCCCTGAGGTGTGTCTGGGGTGCTGGCAACAGGTGTTTTGTTGCCTTTGTGTTCACGAGCTGAGTCAGAATATCACCCTGTTCTGACTGAGCAGATGGAGCCACCGCTTTCCTGTTCCCCTGGGCTGGCTCCTCTAACACCCCACTGGGGCATCGCTAGCCGAGCTGCAGGGAGGAGATCTTGGATGAGTGGTTGGTGGTCCACGTTGAGGCTCTACAGTTTATGGGCAATCAGGCAGACCCCACCTTGCTTTTCTGAGCTCCTGGTGCTACCTTGACCTAGGTTCCTCTTGGAACCTGGCCCTCTTTGCTAGTTCCACTCATCTCATCTCATCGACATGTGCCAGCCAGGCTGCGGACCAGGCAGTTCTCCATCCTAGCCTGTCTCTTGTCTGGCAGACTCAGTCATTTTCACTGAATGTCAATGTGCTGGACTGCTGAACCCAAATTGCCAACTAGGTTTCTGAGTGCTGGCTTTATGAATTGGGTTTATGAGCTCTGTGTGCACCAGGAGAGGGGAAAGGTGCTGCCATCATGAAATCAGGTCTTTGACTGATTGTCTTTAGGGGATGTTGTGAGGGCCAAAACTATAACTGGTTCCAAAATGAATTAGATAAATTCATTGAAGGGGTGGTTAATCAATGGCTATTAGCCAAAAGGATCAGGGATACAGCCCTATACTGTGGATGTCCCCAGCCTCTGACTGGCAGATGCTGGGACTTGACAACATGGAATGGATCATTTGAGAATAGCCCTCTTCTGTCCCTTCTGTCTAAAGCACTTAGTGTTGACCACTGCTGGAAGATGGGATGCTGGGCTAGATGGTTCATTGGTCTGACCCAGTATGGCCATTCTTAGGTTCCTGTAACACTCAGTTTCCGAGAGGCACCCAGCATGACAGAAATGTTTTATTAGCAAGGTTTCATCACCCTACAGGCTTCCTTCTTTATCTCTGAGAAATAACAGATGCCATTTCTAAGCTCGATTCTTTAGAAACCCACCAGTCCTTCAGCGTCAGCATTATAAGCTGGTCTTCTGTACAGCTCCACCCTTACCATTGTCATCAGACCTAAGACTTTGTAAAATGGTTTCAGTTATAAAGAGCTCACTAGCTGTACATGTTCGAGTCAAAGGGCTCCTGCTTGTGAGCCATTACATCACTCTTGGAAACACAACCAGGAACACTGCCAAGCTACAGTTGTCTAAACATAAATGGGTAGAAAATTATCTGTGCTCACAACACTAGGTCTCCAGACTACAGGCTAACAAGAAAGTTCAGTCAGCAAGCTACTGATGCTAGTGTGATAATGGAGGTTTCATTCCTTAAGAAAGCAACCATCAAATCCTTACAGAGTCATGCCCCTCACCAGGGACACACATAAATGTGCTGAAATTTACCTGTGCTTGCTCTGCATAAGATGCTGATTTCCAGGCGAGTTCAATCTTGAATGACCTGGCGTCACATCCTGCACAGCTCTTCTCCCTCAGGATGTGTTCTCCATGAGATGTGGAGTGGACTGACACAGGCAGCTCTCATGAGCATCAGTGAGTTCACTGCACACCAGCTGTGGGCCGCACACTCTGTTCATTCCTTGGTTTGATCAGAAGTGAAAATCAAGCATTAGAATCAGATAAAAACATAAGAGCACGCTAAGCTAGGCTAAGGGCCGGCCATGAGCTATGAGTTCAGAAACATGAGTGGAAGCACAGTGATATGTTTATATACTAATGCGAGAAGCCTGGATAACAAAATGGAGGAACTGGAGCTACTGGTAGAGGAAATGAGACCAGATATTATAGGGATAACTGAAACACAATGGAACAGTAGTCATGACTGGAGTACCAGTATTGAAGGCTATGTCTTCTTTAGGGGTCATGAAAGTAGAAATTACCATACCTGAGGGAGAAGCCAAACTCAAGCTGCTAGATGGTCCTAAATCAGGTGGCCCGAATAGTCTCCATCCAAGGATATTAAAGGAACTGGCTCATGAAATTGCCAGCCCATTAGCAAGGATTTTTAATGTATCTGTAAACTTGGGGGTTGTACTGTATGACTGGAAAATCGCTAATAGTTCCTATTTTCAAGAAAGGAAATAAAAATGATCTGGGTAACTACAGGCCTGTTAGTTTGACCACAGTAATATGCATGGTCTTGGAGAAAATTCTGAAGAAGAAAGTACTTAAGGATATTGGTGATAACAGTAAATGAGATAAAATAAAACATGGCCTTACAAAAGGTAGAAACCAACCTGATCATCTTTTCTGAGAGGATAACAGCTTTTTTAGATAAAGGGAATGCAATGGACTTAATTTATTTAGATTTCAGCAAGGTATTTGATACAGTTCCACACAGGGAATTATTAGTTAAGTTGCAGAATATGGGGATTAATATGTATATAGTAAGGTGGATAAGGAACTGGTTAAAGGGAAGGCTACAGCAGGTCATACTGAAGGGTGCTATGTCAAGCTGGAGGAAGGTTACCAGTGAGGTCCCTCAGGGATTAGTCTTGGGACTGATGTTATTTAACCTTTTTGTTACTGACCTTAGCACAAAAAGTGGGAATGTGCTAATAAAGTTTGCAGATGACACCAAGTTGAGAGGCATTGCCAATACAGAGAAGGCTTGTGATACCATACAAAAAATCTGGATGGCCTTGTAAACTGGAGTAATTAGGAATAGGATAAAATTTAATAATGAGAAGTGCAAGGTCATGCATTTAGGGACAAATAACAAGAATTTTTCCTATAAGTTGGGGACACATCAGTTGGAACAGACTGAGGAAAAGAATCTGGGAGTACTGGCTGATCACCAGATGACAATGAGCTGCCAATGTGATGTGGCTGTGAAAAAAGCTAATGTAGTTCTAGGCTGTAGCAAGATGGGTATTTTGAATAGAGAGAGAGGTGTTGGTGCCGCTGTACAAGGCACTGGTGAGGCCCCATCTGGAATATTGCATGAAGTTCTGGTCCCCCATCTTTAAAAAGGATGAATTCAAATTGGAAAAGGTGCAGAGAAGAGCTACAAGGATTGTCTGGGAGTGGAAAACCTGCCTTATAATAGAAGGCTCAAGGAGCTTGGCTTGTTTAGCCTAACCAAAAGAAGGTTGAGGGGTGATAAGATTGCTCTATATAAATATATCAGAGGGATAAATATCAGGGAGGGAGAGGAATTATCTGAGTACAGCACCAATGTGGACGCTAAAACAAATGAATATAAACTGTCCATTGGGAAATTTAGGCTTGAAATTAGATGCAAGTTTCTAACCATTAGGGGAGTAAGGTTCTGGAATAGCCTTCCAAGGGGAGCTTTGGAGGTGAAAAACATGACTGCTTTCAAAACTGGGCTTGATAGGTGTATGGAGGGGATGGTGTAATGGGATGGCTCTACTTTGGAAATTGACTGATCTTTGATCTACAGCTACTGGTGGTGGATATGCTAGTGGCCTAAGAAGGAAGGGTAGATGGGGTGGGTTCTGAGTTACTACAGAGGATTATTTCTTGGGTTATTGGCTGTTGAGACTTGCCCATGTGCTCAGGGTTTAACTGATCACCATATTCGGGGTCAGGAAGGAATTTTCCCCCAGGGCAGATTGACTAGGGCTCTGGGTTTTTTTCCCCTTTCTCTGTAGCATGGGGCACTGCTCACTTAGCAGTGAATTCTCTGTGTCTTAAAGTCCTTAAATCACGATTTGAGGACTTAAATAACTCAGTCATAGGTTAGAGGCTTATTGCAGGAGTGGGTGGGTGAGGTTTTATAGTCTGCATTGTGTGCGAGGTTAGACTAGAATCAGGGGTCTCAAACTCAAATCACCATGAGGGCCGCATGAAGACTAGTAGAGGGCCGCATGAGGATTAGTATGGTAGCCCGAGGGCTGCAGCACTGAAATCTTTCCATAAAATGATATTGCAGATATCAGTAATGATCATGTCATTGTGGGCCACAGAAAATAGCTTTAGGTGCTCCATATGGCCCACGGGCCACATGTTTGAGACCCCTGGACTAAATGATCATACTGGTCCCTTCTGACCTAAGAATTTATGATATATTCAGGATATTCCAGCTACTAGTAGGTAACTTGAGCTTTGCACCACATTTATTGCTTAATAGAGCTGTGGAGCAGACATCAGATAGCCGCAGCACTGTATTCATTGCTAGTGGATAAAGAATAAGTGATTAGTTTTAAACTTTCTTTCTCTCCAGAGCATCAAAGGTGCATGCAGTGCCCTGACTAACATGACTGCACACAAAGTTCGGAAGTCATGTAACAGCTGCATTGAGAGTATTCAGTATACAAGAAAGAGGTTTCCAGAAAGGCAATAATTACCCATAGCCATAAGAATGACCATACTGGGTCAGGCCAATCGTCTATTGAGCTCAATGTCTTGTCTTCCAGCAGTGGCTGGTGCCAGATGCTTTTGAGGGAATGAACAGATCAGAACAATTATGAAGTGATCTATCCCCTGTTGTCCAGTCCTTGCATCTGATAAATTTAGGGGCATCCAGAGCATGGGGTTTTGTTTCTGACCATCTTGGCTAATAGCCCTGGATACACCTACCCTCCATGAACTTATTGCATTCTTTTTTTGAACCCAATACTTTTGGCCCTCACAACATCCCCTGGCAATGACTTAACAGTTTGAGATTGCATTGTTTGAAACTGTACTTCTTCATGTTTGTTTTAAACCTGCTGCCTATTAATTTCATTGGGTGACCCTTGGTTTGCTTACTATGTGAAGGGGTAAATAACACTGCCTTATTCACTGTCTTCACACCATTCATGATCTTATTTACCTCTCCTGTATACCCAATGTACTCATCTCTTTGCTAAATTGCATTGACCCAGTCTTTTTAACCACTCTTCATATGGAAGCTGTTTCATGCCTCTAATAATTTTTGTTGCCCGTCTCTATATCTTTTCGAGTTCTAATACATCTTTTTTGAGACAGCATGACCAGAACAACATGCTATTTTCAAGACGTCCGTACCATGGATTTATATTAGTATTATGATATTTTCTATCTTATTTTCTATACCTTTCTTAATGTTGTCATAATCCTTTAGGTTTTTTAATTGCTGCTGCACACTGAATGGATATTTTCGGAGAAGCATCCACAATGATTCAAGGTCTTTCTTGAATGGTACTAGCTAATGCAGATCCCATCATTCTGCATGTATAGTTGGGATTATGTTTTCCAGTGTGCATTGCTTTGCAATTTTCAGTATTAAATTTCATCTGCTATTTTGTTGCTTGGTCACCTAGTTTTGTGAGATCCCTTCATAACACTTTGCAGTTCACTTTGAACAGAGATGGACTCAAATTGTAGATTCCTAGTTTTCGAGGCCATAAGGAAACATGAAATCGAGAAGTCTGACATCCAGATCTGTCCCGGCTTGAATCAGGAGTGTAGCCAGACCTGCTTTTTCCTGGCCAGGCCTGAGAGTCCCTCAGGTGGGCCCAGGCCACTTTCATGTGACCAGAAGCCGGAAGTGAAGCTGCTGGCACTCCAATTGCTAGGTAGCTGAATCAGCAGCAGCTGCGCTCTTTTTTTCTTTCTCTCTTTTTTTTTTTTTTTTTTTTGGGGGGGGGGGAGGCTGGTTGAACTTTTGGCAGCCAAAAAACAAGCAGGAGCTGAGGCTCCAGGGCAGCCAGAGAATGGTCTGTTCTCACTTGTTTGTTGGCTTGGGGGAAGTTTGACCACCCAAAAACCAAGCTAAAGTGAAGTGTGGCTGCTGTTGGTGCTCTAGCTCCACTTGCTACCTAGCAATTGAAGCTTTGTGTCAGGCAGCTTTCTTTGGCCAGTTGCTTCCTGAACATCCAGCTTATGGTCACATGGCTAGAAGAAGGACATCCAAGCAAGCAACCAGCCAAAAGCTGACCAAGATGTTCCAGTTGCTAGTTAGGAAGCAGAACAGCTGTAAGCAACTGGTTGGATGACACTGTTTCCACAATGGGTGGGCCCCAGACCACCCAGGCCCACCCATAGCTATGTCACTGGCTTGAATTTGTAAGGCCTGAGAAGGGCCAGATTTGAACACCTGAAAAGCAGGTTCCCATAGTTAGTGTTCTGGGTCAGATTTTCAAGTAGCCAGTGTTTCTTTTATAGTTCTGTCAGTGATGAGTCTGAAATCTCTTAACAACAGCTGTTAGGAGATGATTTCAGCCTGGATTTCATGAAATCGCTGGGAATGCTGTAAAATCTCAGCCACGTAGGTCTGAAATCTTGTTAACGTGCAATTTATGCACCATGAAATCGAAACCCAACCAAAATGTTTGCCTAATTAAGCCTTGAATCTAAATCTATAGGTAACGCAGAAAGGCGTAGCCCACAGTTTGGCTCCAAGTTTTAGTTCCACCTCTGCTTGAAGTGACTTTGTGTGGCCTCATAATCACTCCACCTGCAAAATGGAGGGATTGAGATGTGCATGAGTCCTTGTACAAGAACGAGGGCAAAGCAGGCAAGACATAAGTGGGTTCTAGGCAGGGGATGTTTTCCCCTGGGGAGGGATGTGGAGGCTAGTTCAATAATAAAGGCTGTGAAGCACTCAGAATTACTAACCCTTCTCAGTGGAATAGCTGGGGCTAGAGCTCATTTTTAAAAATTTCAACCACCCTATAAATTGGTTGAAAAAAGTCAGAATGTTTTAGTGAAAGTTTTCAAAAAATGTTTATAAGAAATCCACATAAAAAATGTTCAACCAGCCCTACTGACAAGCAAAGGAAAACCAAGGCCCTAGTAGCTTCCTATGGAAAGAAAGTATTGGGCGACCTGTATTACAGGCTCAGTGTATAGCATACATGTAATAATGCTTAATCATTCTCCATATGTCAGCCCTTCCAAGTCTCTTAATCTTTTCTGTTGATTTCACAGCTCCTCTTGTTTATTTCCCATAGCCTTTGCTCTTTTGCCCAGGCACTTAATTCTGTTAGCCTTTCTCTTTCCTTCTTGCCATTTATCTCCAGCTGCAGAACATCTCCTTCTGCTTTCCTTCACCATGCAGGGATGTGAATGTCGGGTTTCTGTGGCAGGGGGAAAGCTGCTGTCTGAAAAGGTCTCAGTACCTTGTTGCTAACTCGCCCCAGAAGCACACACACCAGTTGGAATCCAGGGCTTTGCAGCCAGAGCCCTTCAACCCAAACAGGAAATAAAAGCTCGAGAAAGTTCTTCTCTGTATGCCTTTGCTGGGCCAGAAGCATAGCCTGCTCTTTAGGCTTTGACTTGCTTTTTGCATTCCCTCTTCTGGCAAATAACTCCAGGAAGGCCAACAAGATCCCACTGGTTGCTCTGCCTCTCACACAGGTGCACAGGAGCAGGGGTGTGCAAAGACTCACCTACCCTGCTCCCCTCCAGCTCAGTTCCTAGTGCAAGGGCTTCTAGACATGATAGCAGTCCCTGTGCTTGGGACAGTCTGCTCCTTCCTTGTGTCTTGGATGGGAGGAAGAGCTTGCCAGGTGTGAGGAAGGTGTGCAGCCCTGATTCTTGCTGTGCTGGCCTGTGGAGATGGCCAGGGGGGCATCAGGCACACTTCCCCCTATGTGGACAAGCTCCCCTGAAATGGTGCTGATCTGCACCGACCCTGAAACAGGCCAGGAACAATCCGCCACTACTTGGTCCGTAGCTAGAAGTGACTCATTAGCCCTGGCGAGCATCTGCTGTATCTGTCAGGGCTCTCCTGGTGTCTCAGCTCAGCCTTGGGTTCTGGTAGGGACAGTGGGTGGCAACTGGAGGAATGACTTTCTAATTTCCTGTTAACTGTGTGGAGGCTGTAAGAAGCTGAACACTGTGGGTGACACAATCTGTGTCTCTGGATTTATAGCTGCTTTGCCAAGGCACGCGGAGGCTGATATGCAGCATCCTTTCTGCACAAGAGTTCAATGGCTCCATAAATTCACAGTCCCTGTAAAAGGTAAGGCTGCTCTCATATCTGCATCCTGACCCCATCTGTGATGGTGTTATTCAACAGAAAGGGCACTAGACTAAACTATACTACTCATAAAGATAGGGCTGCATGCTGCAAGAGTTTGCCGCCACTGTGCCAGCATTCTTCAGTCAGGTTTGCTGGACTAAGTGTTGTCTGACAGGATATGAGAGTTGGACTGTATTTATACTACATGGGTTTGTTATATAATTAAAGGGCTGGCGAGCAAGGGAAAGGAATACTGAAAAAAAATCTGGAAGAACTAGAGGCTTGCATTTTGTGAAGCTGGTTTTATGACTCTCAGTACCTCTGCGACCAGTCAGACACATGCAGTAAGATGTGTGTGGAGCTGGACAGCAAGGACAGATATATGTAGAGAGGCACTGAGCCCAGTCCTAAAACTTTACTCATGTTGGGAGCTCCTTACTCACAGGACTAGTCCCACTAGTTCAGTCAGATGCTCATGCTGAGGGCTACCTATGAACAAGAGGAACGGCTACAGAAGCGAGCCCAGGAACTGCCCCCTTAGTCCTCCAATGTTCTTTGATGGTATGAGGAAATATCACTTTCACTACTGGATCAAATTTCCATCCTGTTACAGATGATACTTTTCCCCTGCACGAGTGGTTTGTTTTGGTTTTTTTTTTTTGGCTTTCCTGAGATTGCTCTAGCACCTTCTGAAAACTGGCCATGAACAAACATGTAACCTGATCAGACAATTATAAGACATCCTCCCTGCAAAGCAATTGTTAGACCCTGGCTAACTGATAAGTCTCAAAATGTAACTGTAAACAGGGAAACATCATCTAACGGATGTGTTTTCAGTGGGGTCCCACAGTGATGGGTTCTTGACCCTCTACTATTTAAAGTTTTCATTAATGACATGGAAATAAACATAAAACCGTCACTGATAAAGTTTGCAGATGACACAAAAATTGGAGATGGTGAACAATGAAGAGGGCATGTCACTGATAATGGGCAATCAGAATTAATGCTTGGTAAACTGGGTGCAAACAAACAATATGTGTTTTAATATGGCCAAAAGTAAATGTATACATCTGGGAACAAAGAATTTAGGCCGTGCACACAGGGTGGTGGACACTATTCTGGAAAGCAGTGATTTTGAAGCAAATTTGGGCGTAATGGTGGGTAATAAGCTGAACATGAATTCCCAGTATGACAGGATGCTATAAAGACTAACGTAATCTTTGGATGCATAAGCAGGGTTATCTCAAGTAGACCATTCTGGAATCCTGCATCCAGTTCTGGTGCCCACAGTTCGACAGGTATGTTGAAAAATTGGAGAGGGTTCAGAGAAGAGCTGTGAGAATGATTGAAGGATTAAAAATCCTGTTTTATAGCAATGGACTTAAGTATCTCAACAGGTTTAGCTTAACAAAGAAATGCTGAAAGGCCGACTTCATTGCTTTCTGTAAGTATCTACATGGGGGTGCAAATATTTAATAATGGCCTTTTCAGTCTAGCAAAGGAAGGTATAAGACAATCTAATGATAGTAAGTTGAAGCTAGACAAATTCAGATTGGAAATAAGTCACACATTTTCAACACTCAGAGTAATTAATAATTGGAACAACTTACCAAGGGTCATAGTGGATTGTCCATCACTAGCATTTTTTTAAATCAAGATTGGATGTTTTCCTAAACGATCTGGAGTCAGAATTATTTTGGGAATATTTAAGTTCTATGCCAGGGCTTGACAAAATTGACTCCCAGCTAGATGCTAACAATTTTATTTTTGGTCACCAGGGGGCACTCCTCTGCTGCATTTCCACAGCAGAGCTAGCAGCCAGGCTACAAACCCCAGTCACCAGAGCAACCTGGCTCCCAAGTTTTGTCAAGCGCTTGCCTATGGTAGACAATGGTCCCTTTTGACCAGGAAATCTATGAATCTATTGAGTCAGATTTTTTACAATTATTATTTTAGGTGAGGCTCATTGTATTGCTTATTGTTATTGTTCCTCAACAATTTCTATTATAATCCCCATTTTTCAGTTGCTGATAATTTTGCCAGACTTCAGTTGTTTTGGCTGTAATTTTGCATGCTGGGTTTCTCTCTGAAGCTGATTTCTTTGGTACCATTTCAGCTAAAATGGCCTTGCCATTTCTGGGGCCAGGATTAGGAAGAAATAATTTTTTTCCCCATGTTATTAAATTGTTGAAGCTATTTCATCGAGAAGCTTTAGCACCTCCCTGCTTTGGAGCAAGGTTTTGCAATTAGGCAGGAGGTTACCCTAGAAAATTAACCCAGAGTTAGCCAAGTTGCAACCCTCTGAAAAATCTGTTTTGCACTTGAACAATAGAGATGTATGTTCTTCAGATAAATTATCTGAAGATCCCATTGACACTGAGCATGCTCCATCTTCTGCGAGCTCCTACCTGGGACCTGACCGTCATTCACCAGAATGACTGAGCATGCTCTGGCCCTGACTGCAGGAACTGAGCAGGACTTACCCTATAGTTGTTACTCCTGGCTGTTGGGGCCCAGGGCCGCTGCAGTGCCAGGCTCTGGAACTGAAGACAGAGAACGTGACTTTCCTGTTCTCAGTCCCCGGCGGCTCCTTGGCAGTGAAGAGGGATTGGAATGCACAGAGATGGGGAGCAGGGTGCAAGGGGGTAGCGGGAGAAAGGGTTTTAGGAGCTGGTATGGCCAGATAAGCACAGAGTGGAGCTGGGATAGATCTGAGTGGTGTTTAGGTGCAGGGCGATGGGAACCAGAGCCAGAGGGACTGTGGAGTGTCTAGGAGAAGACGAGGCAAAGGGGGGAAATGGTTGATAGGCTGGAAGAAGAAGGGGACAGATCCCGGTTCATTGGATAGGACAGACAGCAAAAGGGACAGGACGTGGGATGTGATGAACTGGAGGAGAAGCAGAGAGTGTTTATGAGCGGATGTTAAGAAGGCAGAAAGGCGCAGTGCATGCATAGAGGAAAGATGAATTTAAAACTGCTGAAGAACATTCCCCCTGAGAACCCAGAATTGAATCATGGCTTCCTGAGTCTGACCCTTCCTCTTCTGTCAGCAAACAGCTTTCACACCCACAGGCAAAGTGGCTCAGCCCACTCAAGTGCCTAGTGCATATTGAGCCTATGACTGCTACTAGGTACTCCATTATCTCAAGTAGCAGGGGTCTGTGCCATAGCTAAAGGCCCTAGGCCTGCTGATGACCCAAGACGGGGGTTAATACAATTCTGCTCTTTCATTTTTCTGTTAGAAGATATAGGATACTGCTTATAAAGAATTCCATTAAAGCAACATTTTCATTGCCAAGTCAGATGCCCCTGTTAAGGAAATGCCAGAATTTCAGCCCCCTTTTGTGGATGCATTATGACACTGTAATTATATGAGCTGTGGCCCCCGTTTTACTGAACACACAAGAGGGATGATGATGAGGGAATGAATCCAGCTGGTGTAATGAAAGAGACTCTTGTCGGTTGTACCATTGGCTCAGTCGTTGCAGAAGAAGGAAGGTGTGTAGTGAATGAGACAAGGGATTGCAGGAAGAGAAAAGCATGGTCTCAAATTTAAGGGACTGAATATCTCCCCGAAGAACTGGATTCTATCCCTGCATCTGCCAGCGTTCCTGTCTGATGCTAGACAAGTTCCATAGACCAGACTTCTTGCCAGTTCCCAGTAATCATGTGTTCCTCGTTTTCTCGATGCCCGTCTTCAGACCCTGGCACCTGATTTGCAGATCCACTGAGCAATCACAGCTGCACTTGAAGCCAGTGGAACAGTGCTTTAAATAGATAGTGCAATAAAAACATGGAATACACTGAGAAAACCAGCTCCTAGTTATCTAAACCCATAATTAGCAACTAATATTGAAAGTTTTACTTTTTGGGTTTTTGTGCCTTATGGCTGTTCTGCACTGGGAACTAACATAGGCATAGCTGTGTCTTATAGGAGTGTGAAATATTCACATCCCTGAGCGATGTAGCTAGGCTAACCTAACCTGGGGTGTAGACAGCGCTAGGTTGATGAAAGAATTCAACCATCTCTTCAGGAGGTGAATTCAGTACGGCAATGGGGGGGGTGTCTTCCTTGTTGCTGTAGTGGGTGTCTAAACTGGAAAAAAAAACAAGGAGTTATATGGCACTTTAAGACTAACAGATTTATTTTTTGCATGAGCTTTCATGGGAGTGGGATTTTCTCCCACAAAAGCTCATGTGAAAAATAAATCTGTTAGTCTTAAAGTGCCACACGATGCCGTTTTTTTTGCTGGACTAGACTAACACAGCTATCCCTTTGGAAATTGTCTACACTGAATCACTTCAACTCTCTTGCTGTAGTATTTAAAGTGTAGCCACACAATTAGTTCTCCAGATATAAAAAGGGATAACCATTTTTCCTTCCCTCGGAGGGGAACCATAAAGTTAAGCTCCTTACTATTTGTGAGGCACTCCAATGCTCTGGTGATGGCTGCCATGGAAATGCACATACATGAGGAAATTGATCATGTTTTATTCAGTGCAGGTCTTGGTGAATGAATGAAGGCAGTGGAAGCCACATGTTGAGTGTAGAGGGTAAAAGGGAATCATGAATACCTGCCCATTTGCTGAGCACTGCCCATCCTGCATGTGAAAAACAGCACAGGATCATGTCATTAAAAACTAAATCACAGTAAGGGCAGGCAATGGTTTGTGAACCAATACTTTATTCACTGAAAAGTGCAGTTTCACTTGACCCAAAACCACTCGTGAATTTGGCACAAATTCACCAGATTGTTTCCCCCTCACACACATGTTTTCCAGCTAGATTTACAGAGTCCAGATGTGTTGCTGTCCAGGCTAACCCTGTTAGCTCAGTGGTCAAGGCAGTCACCAAGACACTGGAGACCAAGGTTCATTTGCATCACCTGATGTGACCCAGGGGTTTAAACTTGGGTGTCAGATGCCCAAGTCAGTGTCCCAACTACAGGCTCTGAGTATGCTAGGGCAGGGCTTTCTCTGTCTTGTTGAAGCAGTCTCACTGGGCACAAAATCCTTCAATAATCTGTAAGCCAAAGACCGGCAGGGCTAACTCTATCCCCTGGTGGGTCAGGCATCAGCTGGGGCGAGGTCCAAGGTCAGTGCTCCTGTGACTGTGGTGCAAAGTAGAGTGGGCTGTAGATTAGCAGTGCAGTGCCTCAGGGGCAAACACAGTAGTAGAAACTCATACTTCACCTGCGGGAACATTTTGCCAAGGAAATTAGTTACTGTTGTGGCAGGGTCTTCAGCTGGACAGGTGGACGGTACCTAAGATTAGCTTCAGCTCAGAAGGCCAGGCTTGGACGGGACCGTGGAGCTCAGCCTAATAGGTCATCCCCCGGTGGTGCAAATCAGCATCAGGGTCAATCTGCTTTTCACCATTATTTCAGAGAGTCTAAATCTCTCCTCCTCAGGAATTTGCTAATAGGCATCCCGGTATCTCCCACCTAGGAAGGCTGGAGGCGATGGTGAGGTGGGCCCTGCTCCACGTATGCCATGGGATGCTATAAATCCTGGGGAGCTGTTATTTGAAACCCCTCCCTGTGCTGAGCCTGCTCTCTATTGAGAAAAGCCAACACCCTTCTGTCTGTCAGATGGCACTTAGCTGCTGCCGTTATTCGAGATGAGTGAACACTTGTGTTATATTTTCCAATAGCAAAAACTGGGGTCACCAGGGTGTCTGCTGTTTTAGCCAAATCCAGATGGGGTTTTCCTATAAACAAGTGCACACAGAGTATTTATATAGGCAATGGCACCTGACGCCTTCACACTCAGGACATTCTATTGAGTAGCCACTCATCCTATAAGTCACTTCAGTGCATTAAGTAAATATTTTAATATAGCCATGTCACTGTTTATTATATAATGGCGTGGGCCCAAATCTTGCCTAATGCTTGGTTAAAAAGTCAGTTTACACCATCCTTTACAGTGAATCAAAGAATGCATAAACGGGGCCCTTTTGTTACTCAGAGATCTGTTTACTTTACTTTTCTGTAAACCTTTCGAAACACTTGCTTATAAGAGCTGATAGAACGCAGATTTTCCCTGGACCTGAGGTGTTCATGATGTCAGGAAGGTACCGTGCACAGTAATCAATGGAGTTTCCACTCAGCATGCCCCAGTCTCCTCCATGATGTATCTCTTTCCAGCTTTGTTTTGCAAACAGCCCAAAGTGACACAAAGAAGGAGAAATGAAGCCTGTAAGGGAAAGGGGTAGGAACTGGGTAAAGAAGGCAACAGCTGGTTGTCTGACTAGTTAGTCAAGTCAGCACCCTTTTGACTGACAGCCTCATTTTCCCCAGGCAGACCTGAATTGGGGGGAGCTTTTTGTTCCCAGTGTTGTGCTGAAGGCATCTCTGATATGATAAAGGTGCCGCTAGCTCCTTGCCTGGCTGCCCGTCTGTAACGTTACCAGTTCTCCTAACAGGTCCGTCACTCACCAGGCTCAAGGCTCCCCAGTAATTCCTGTGCTGGAAAGCAATGTTTGCTCTGTGTGGTGTCCTGTGAGCTGTGGTCCGGAGCGTGTCATTCCTGCTAGTAGCTCTCTGGTCAGGGAAGGAGAGGGGGCACCTGAGGCAGCTGCAGGAGCTCACTGTCTTGTGCTGTGATTCCCAGGGGGCTCTATGTGCTGAACAATGCAAGGGAAGAGCCAGGGACAATGCTACCAGCATCGGCTCCTGCGGACAGTGATCTCACACTCAGCTCTGCTCGTGTGCCTAGTGCAGTTTGGACCTTGGCCAAGAAACCAGTCACTCTGGGCTGAGGCTGGACCATGGCTGAATAGAGCATCAGAGCCTGTGTAAATGTCATTGCTTCTTCAGGCCTAGATTGTGCTGGTGTGCACATCCTGGAGGCAAGGGGCAGGCCGTGCAGGGCTGGGGTAGCTCAGTAAAAGGTGCCTCCTGTGGATTCCCATGCACAGGCTGCAGCATCCCATTGAGCGCAGGTGAGTGCTGCCTGTCTTGGGCAGGGTGGCCGGATGTCCAAGGATGATGTTCCTCATTGTGCATGGAGCAGCACAAGCCCAAGGGCTTCAGTTCAACATCAGCTGGCAGAAGAAGGTCTCCAGGGGTATCTGGCCTTGTGCTGAGTTCTGTACAAAGTGAATTTCAGTCAGAGTGAAAGTGGTGGAAGCAGGACTCTGACTGACAGCCCCTGTGCCCAGCGCCCTGCCCTGGACCCACTTCAGTAGAAGGGGCAGGGATCATCTCTTTTAGAGGGGCAAGGTGCTGATGGAATGGTCCAGGTCTGCTGGCTTCCTGCCACTGCTTTCAGGCAGACAAGAAGCTGTGCTCAACTTTAATAATTACCTGCCAGGACAGGGGGAGAGGAAGCTCTGCAGTTGGGTTTAACTCTGGCATCCCTCTCATCCTGCACCATCCCCGGGGACAGGGTCAGGCATGCTGAGAATGGGCTGGGCACAGCTGGAAATGGGGCAGTATTTTGTACCCAGAAGCATCACCTTGGTGATCAGTCTCCATCTGCGATACACACCCATCAGTGCAGTGGGCAGGGATGGGGCGAGACAGGGCTGGGCTGCTGGCGGACGCTCATTTTGTTTGAACTTCAGAATGTTTCATCCGCAGACAAGCGTCTGTAGGCATGATGATGTTCACGGGGCTGCCTGCCCTTTCTTAGTCCCTGGCCCCGTGTAACACAGGCCCGGTGGTAACAGCAGTAGCTTACAGGCCTTCTTGAGCAGCGGAGGAAGCCGCAGGGCTGTGTCCACAGAAGATGCAGAGTCTGGTGAGCAGAGTAGCAGCACAGACATGCTGGCTTTGAACTTGGACAAGTAGTTTAGGTAGCAAGGAAATATTCCCTGTTGTTAGTTGTTTTATGTAGCGCCGTGCGTGCCCACAGGGAGTTCTTACACTCTTGCTGGTTGCTCCTGCCAACATCTGCTTCTGCTTACTCTGTCCACGCTGCAAGGCTGTGTGTAATTTTCAGCCATTGGTTCTGGGCTTGATATGAATCAGGAAATTACTCCTCTGTGGCTCCTAAGGTATTGACATTTGTATTCTCCTTCACGTCGGTGTTGACAACACTCACGCTCAGCACATCCATGGCATGCTGTCTGGGGAGGATGCTGCACTGACTCCAGGGGCTCCAATGACCCTTGGAGGCAAGGGGTGGGGAGGATGCTAGCTGCATTCTGTAGATAGGGAAAGTGAGACGCAAAGATGAATGTTCCTCAGGGCACTGCTGTGGGTAGGATCAGCCTAACCCACCAAGCTGGCTCCGTGAGCAGGAAGTTGGGTGCTCTCAGCCACTCTTGCCCTTTGCTCCTGACCCCTCCTGGGCTCTGCCTGCCTGCTGTCAGCTTTTCTGCTTCTCGCTGTTGGCCTGAGTACAGGAAATGAGCTCATCTTGGGCTCAGCAGTCCTAAGGGACAAATGCCCACAGCATGCAGAGAACAAATGCCCCAGCTCCCACCAATCTCTGCAAAGACAGGGAACAGGAAGAAGTGGGACAGGCTGCAAGGACCCAGCCTCCTGGCCACCCAGCACCGTTGGTCTCAGGGCTATGTGCACCGAGATGTAACAAATTAGGACAAAGCATCCAGCCCTGCACTGCCCCCAGCTGCCTATGTCACATCTGGAGAAGGACCGCCTCCTGTGTGAGGCCAGCTGCCACTGGAGCCAAGCACTCTCTGTGGGGTGGAATTGCTGACACACGCCTTTCCTGGGACTGGCAGGGCTGGGTGCGAAGCAGCAAGGTGTGCCCTTTGCGCAGCCCATCGTGCCAAGGTGATGACAGCTCCATGGCCAGTGGAAATGATGCATGCACAGACAGGCGAGCGGAGCAACTGATCATAGCACTGAGTCATTTGTCTAATAGTGATACCGAAATGCCCCAGTCCTGGCCCAGAGCCCCAGTGCACTAGGTGCTGTACAAACACACAACTAACCTCTTCTAGAGAACTGCCACATATCTGCACAAAAGACACTATTATGGACTCTAATAAAACCAGCTACTATATCAAATCCACCAATGTGATTTATACCATCATGTTCTAGAAATGCTCCTCTGCCTTATATATTGGACAAACAGAACAGTCTCTGTGCAAAAGAATAAATGGGCACAGATCCGACATCAGAAATTGCAACATGCAAAAGCCAGTAGGTGAGCATTTCAGCCTTCCTGGTCATTCCATTGAGGATTTACTAATTGCTGTACTCAGACAAATGAGTAACAGCTCAAAGCTTCAAGGAGACCCTGCAGAGTTGGAATTAATTTGCGAATTTAACTCTCTCTCTCTCTCTCTCTCTCTCTCTCTCTCTCTCTCTCTCTCTC
>ML682310.1:2110859-2154732 GCA_007922195.1 Podocnemis expansa | reverse complement strand
CTCTCTCTCTCTCTCTCTCTCTCTCTCTCTCTCTCTCTCTCTCTCTCTCTCTCCAGGGTTAAATAAGGATTTTGGATTTTTTTTCTCATTACAAAAGGTGATTTGACCTCATCTCCCTCTATGTGCTGTCCCCCAGTGTTTGAATCTTAACTGCTTTGATTTGCTGTTACAGTGTGAGCTGATCCCATAACTTACTCTTTCCTGCATTTATTTTCCTCCCAATTTGTAAGTCGCCCCATCTTCTAATTGTCTGACTAAATGGGATTTTCTCCTATGAAAGCTCATGCAAGAAATAAATTGGTTAGTCTTTAAGTTCCACAGGATTCCCTGTTTGTTTTTCTCTTCCAGAGAGGCTCCAGTCTGAGTAACATGACCCAGGCTCCATCCTGAGCCTGGCAAGTGACCGTGTTTTTCAGCTGGGAGAATGCTCCCTGCGCTGAGACATTGGCTTTGCTGTCTGACAGCAGCATGGGGGCCAGCATTAATTCTCCCACATTCTAGCATGGACATCAGCCAATCGCTTTGTTTTTATATAAAATTGTGTGTGTCACAGTGCAGGGACCCACAGAGCCTTTGTCCTGCCCCTCGCCCCGCCCCTCTTGTTACAGCTCACATTGTACCTGCCCCTCTTACTCCTGTCCCATTCCAAGCACAGTGAGCCTGGCATTCATGGACTGGGGCTGCCTCCCTGCCGGGGCGGGGAGGGATTAGCTTCCCAGGTCAACTGCGCGCCATAGTGTTGAGCTTGGAAATTGCAGCCTTGATCGATGGCTGGGCCAGAGGTCAGTGCAGGCATGGCCGAAGGATCTGATTCAAGGAAGCCTTTGCCCTGGATGCAGCGGGTCATTGTGTGTGTAGCACCTGGCTGGGGCGATCAGCACTGGGCTCCATCCATTGCTATTCCTGCCGCTGGCTGGCACAAAGCAGCATGTTTCCAAAGCCAAGTGGCAGCGCTATGCCAGAGAGGAGACATCCCTGCTTCACCTCCCACAGCCCTTAGGAGAGTAGCACCCTTTCTGCAGCCATGATGTGTGTGAGTGTGTGTGGAGCGGGGGTTTCTGCTGCTTTCTTACTGCCACGGGCCACATGCGAGTAGAAATGAAACGGTGTGCTGTGTCTGGGTGGGGCTGTGGGACAACCTTTTGGCTGTTATTCCAAAGGCTGATCACGACCATCAGCCATTCTAGTCACCCAAGTCTCGCATTGTTGCCAATTCTCACACCCTGAGCACATCTCAGTCTGTTTGATGTTCTTCTGAAAGCCTCAGCTTTAGGAGTCAGGGAACTATATGAAAATCACAGAGCTCGATTAAAATCTGACATTTTCAGCCCTTCTTGTGGAGGAAAGCTGGAAAATATGAGCTGGGTGAGTCCCAAAGGCTCAGAAAGCAGAAGGCCAATAGACAGTGTTATTGTATTAGTATTACCTGTAGTATTATCATTTTGGTTCCTCATTTTAAGGTCAGTCTTAGGGTTTGGCGCCCTGACTCATGATATCTGACTACTCAGCACTGACAATATTGTAGAGCAGGATTCTCAAACTCAAATCACCATGAGGGCCACATGAGGATTAGTATGTTAGCCTGAGGCCCACACCACTGAAACCTTTTCATACAATGATATTGCTTATATTGATAACAACCGTGTCATTGTAGGCCACAGGAAATAACTTTAGAGGCTGCATGCAAGTTTGAGACCCCTGTTGCAGACCCATAACTGCCCACACTTTTGGGGGAATGGCTGAAATCACTCATCGACATCAATGTCTGATGGCCCTTTCCTGAGTTTTCTTAGTGTCAAAGTCCCCTTTGCAAAATAATTCCAGGTGCCATCAACACACGAATGCTGATGCCTGAGAATACTTGTACTGCTGAGAACAGAGCCCTCAGAGACACACACAACATACCCAGTGGAAGCGTCAAGGCAGGACACAAACTGCTTCCAGCGGGACGGATAGGAAGTGACACCAGAGAGGACAGCTCCCATGGGAAGGCATGAGCAGCAGTTGCGTCCAGAGCAGCTGGGATAGACAGAAGAGTGAAACACACTTCTCCATTTCCTGGGATGATGTCACCAACTTTTACCCACAGAAATCACAGTGATTTTCCCCCTCATCTCTGTTCCTAATGCTTCACCAGCACTTGCTTCCTTGTTGCATTTCCCAGTGGGTGCTTCTTTCAGCCAAGACTCAACTCAGCCCCATTCCCATGGCTGTTGTTTCACTGCCTCTCACAAAAAGGGGCTGGCAGCAATCATTTTTCTTGTTCGTAGCAAAAGGACAGGGAAAAAGCCACATTCAGCTGTGGAGGCAGGAAACTAGGCCTTGGTATCAGCCCACTGAGCCAGAGCCATCACATGTTACATATACATTGCCCATGGCAGCAAATCTCAGAGCTGGGTCTACAGAGTCTGGTTTGCAGGGTTCACACTGCAGTGCTAAACCAACCGCATAGATGCTGTGACCCAGGCTGGGGCTTGGACTCTGAAGCAAGCCCCATCCACAGGATTCAGAGCCAGAGACCCAATGCAGGACTGAACATCTACACAGCTAGTGGTAATGCAAATTCCACGCTGTTGAATGGGCCCTTCTCTGGCCTTCTACCAGGATAATCTGCCCAGTGCTGGGGAGCATCTCCCCCTTGGTGCAGGAGGGACGGTTGGTTGCTTTGCAGCTCTAAGAAAGGTTCACTGTCTAAGTCGCCTCACTTCTATCTGAGTCCTTCTGTCTCCAGTCATCTCCAAGTATTAGCCACCCATACGGACCTGCCACCAAGCTGGAGGCTCCATCGTTGCTGTGGAAGTCGATCCATTCTGTGGTGTTCTCAGTCCAGATGTGCTGAGTACAGCCCTGAGTGAGAGTTGTGCAGTGTAAATCCTTCATGGCCAAGTACCTGACCCATCAGAGGTGGTTCTCTAGTCCCCAAGGCAGCAATGTTCCATCTTTCAACTGGAAAATATTTATCTGTATTTGATTAAAAACCATTCAGTGTGATTTTAAAGTTGGCCAGCAAATCCCTCCTTTGTGGAGACCAGGCTCTAGGCTGGTTAATTTTAATGGTCCTTTTTTGACTTTGCCATTATTAAAGTAGTTTCCTGGAAAGTCCCATGGTGGCGACTGGTGATGAGAATGAGCTCACTGCACAGCTATGATTTTCAGTTTCCAAAGGGATAGCCGTGTTAGTCTAGTCCAGTAAAAAAACAACAAGCAGTTGTGTGGCACTTTAAGACTAACAGATTTATTTTTTGCATGAGCTTTCGTGGGAGAAGATCCCACTTCCTGCCACACAACTGCCACACATAAGATAAAATTCTGCTGTGACCTAGAGGCCTACTTTTGTCGTCTAAGACTCAAAGAATATTTCCATAACACCACAGATCAACGCACTGACACACAGATGCCTTCCTCCAAACACTACAAGAAGAAATATTCTTCATGGACTCCTCCAGAAGGCCGAAATGAGAGACTTGACTTCTATACTGATTGCTTCCGCCACCGCACCAAGGCTGAAATCGTGGACAAACAACATCCTTTACATCATAACCTCAGCCCTGCAGAACGCAATGCCATCTCCACAGCCTCAAAAACAACTCTGACATTATCATTAAGGAGGCTGACAAAGGAGGTGCAGTTGTCATCATGAATAAATCAGATTATGACCAGGAGGCTTATGAACAACTCTCCAACACAACCTTCTACAGACCACTTTCCTCTGACCCCACTGAGGAATACCAAAAGGAATTACAACGCCTACTCAAGAAACTCCCTAAGACAGCACAAGAACGTATAGAGACAGAAACACCACCAGAACCATGGCCAGGGATGTTCTATCTATTACCCAAAATCCATAAAAAAGGAAACCCTGGACGCCCCATCATCTCAGGCATTGGCACTCTTACTGCCGGCCTATCTGGCTATGTGGACTCCCTCCTCAGACCCTATGTTATCAACATCCCCAGCTATCTTCAAGACACCACGGACTTCCTGAGGAAAATACAGTCCATTGGAGAACTTCCTGAAAACACCATTCTGGCCACTATGGATGTAGAAGCTCTTTACACCAACATCCCCCACAAGGATGGATTACAAGCTATTAGAAGAACCATCCCAGATGATGACAAAGCGCAGCTCGTGACTGAACTTTGCGACTTTGTACTCACCCACAACCACTTCAGATTTGAGGATCATTTATATCAGTGGCACTGCTATGGGCACCCGCATGGCCTCACAATATGCCAACATCTTTATGGGCGACTTAGAACAACGTTTCCTCAAGTCTCATTCCAAGACACCTCTTCTTTACCTGCGCTACATCGATGACATCTTTATCATCTGGACACACGGCAGGGATGCTCTTGAAGATTTTCACAGAGATTTCAATAATTTCCACGACACCATCAAATTGAGCCTGGAACACTCCACACAGGAGATCCACTTTCTTGACACTACAGTACAAATCAGGGATAGACGTATCACCACCACCCTATACCGAAAACCTACTGATCGGTATAGTTACCTACATCCTTCGAGCTTCCATCCTAAACACACCACACGATCCATTGTCTACAGCCAAGCCCTAAGATATAACCGCATCTGCTCTGATCCCTCAGACAGAGACAGACATCTTGAGGATCTCTATCAAGCATTCTTGAAACTACAGTACCCAGCTGGGGAAGTAAGAAAACAAATTGACAGAGCTAGACGGGTTCCCTGAAGTCATCTACTACAGGAGAGGCCCAAGAAAGAAAGCAACAGAACACCACTAGTCACCACATACAACCCTCAAGTCAGACCTCTGCAAAAGATCATTAAGGACCTACAGCCTATTCTAAAAGATGATCCCTCTCTCTCTCAAGCATTAGGAGACAGACCACTCCTTGCTTATAGGCAGCCCCCTAATCTTAAACAGATACTCACCAGCAACTACAGATCTAACAACAAGAACATTGAAGCAGGCACACGCCCTTGCAAAAAACCACGCTGCCAAGTCTGCCCACATATCTACACAACAGACACCATCATAGGTCCTAATCAAGCCTGCTACTCCATCAAAGGCTCATTTACCTGCTCATCTACTAATGTGATCTATGCCATCATGTGCCAGAAATGCCCCAACACCTTATATATTGGACAAACAGGACGATCAGTCCGTAAGAGACTGAATGAGCACAGAGCTGATATCAGAAATCAAAGAACAAAGAAACCAGTTGCTGAGCACTTCCATCTTCCTAATCACTCGATGATGGATTTGTTAACGACTGTCTTTAGAGATGTACCTGGAACATCAAGACTCCAAAGAGAAACAGCTGAACTCGAATTAATATGCAAGCTAAATTCTGTGAAAGCAGGACTCAATCGAGATTATGGGTTCTTTTCCCATTACAAAGGGTAATTTGACTTCAGGCTTCCCATTCTTTAAGCCTGTAAACTGCTCTGATTTGCTGTTACTTTATGACCTGATCCTATGTTTTACACCCCCTTGCATTTAGTTTCATTCCTTTCTGTAAGTTCACCCATCTTCAAAGCATCTGAGGAAGTGGGATCTTCTCCCACGAAAGCTCATGCAAAAAATAAATCTGTTAGTCTTAAAGTGCCACACAACTGCTTATGATTTTCAGAACACTAGCTCTGCCCCATGGATTTCAGCAGTGGGTGGTCCTCTGTCATTGCCAGGGCCACTAGGTCCCAGGTCTCCTTTGACAGGTTCTCTCATCCTTTCTTCCTTCCAACTCCTACTTCTTTACTTTTGGCCCTGTGACAGTTCTCCAAGAACCCGGGACTGAGATCCACTTTGTCACCCCTGCCGCCAGCATGAGGGCACCTTGCCTGATACCCACAGCCTACCAGCCTCTCAAGCCCTGTCCTCTGGACACTGCCGGCCCTCACTTTGCCCTGCAGTTAGCAGTCAGCATGCGCCAGTCCCCGAGTCCCTTTGAAGTGTCCCGGTGACATCCCACCCCTGATACAGGGCACTCGCTGAAATCCCAGGCCTGCTTCAGCCAAAGAACAGTACACACCAGCTTGTAAAATTCAGCGCAGGACCAGCCCTTGGCTTAACGCCTCCAGACTGAGATATGTTTGTAGTGAAAACAAGAATACATTTATTATCACAGACTAGAGATCCAAGTGATAGTGAGTAAGGCTACTGGAAACAAATGGCTACGTAGGAAATAAAATCATAACATACTCTCTAGAGAGTAAACTAACAAGCTAAATTGCTGTCTAAAGAAGTTCAGATCATCAAAGTCCTCTGTAGTGTTTTCAACCAAGGCTGGCTGAGATTCTGTTTTCATGAATGCAAATACACTGTTTACTTTCTAGGTGCAGGATGAGGGGCTGTCTTCTTTGCTTTCCCGATATACCCCCAAAGTTCATTGTCTTTACTTACAGCCAGGATAACATCTTGTGGCTTGTTTCTATCTGTGTTCTCCCTTCCTGATGGTTTCACAACTCTTCATTAACATCTAACTCGGTATGTAAATGGGTATTCCTTGTGTTCACTTCTAGTGCTTTGTGTACATCTTGACACAGAGACAGGTGACTAAGCCTCTCCTGTCTTAAAGAAGACCTGGTTTTCAGCCCTGATGGTGACTAATGCCTTTATTCAGTGTATTTCCAATCTATATGCATAGCTCCTTACATCTTTATATATGCACGTACTCGTGGTGATGTTGATGACTAGCGTGATGCCAGCTTTCACATGAGACCACCAGCAACTTTCTTCGGTGAACCAGAATGCAGAGCTGGCCTTAGGCAACTGGGGGCCCTAGGTGAAGGCCCATTGTGGGGCCCCTATAAGCCCCCACTGCCACTTTCCCTGTGGCCCTTATCCCCCTTGCAGCCCTAAACACGCCCCCTCCACTGTCCCAGATCCCTGCCGCAGTCCCCTCCATGGCTCTGACTCCTGCCTCTGCAACCCCCTCTCCCCCCTGTGGCCATCCCCCTCTGTGGCCCTGGCTTTCTCCCACCTCCAGTCCCAGGGCCAGCTCCTTCTGTAGCTGACTGAGGCAGATGCAGCTTTTGGGGTGTGCAAAGCAGGCAAAGGAACCCATTACTGCTTGGGGCCCTAGGCATGCGCCTGCTTCGCCTGCCCCGAAAGCCACCTCTGCCAGAATGTACACAGCAGACTCAGGATATACCCATAATCCCCTTGCTAGTTGCCATTAAGAGGTCTTTGAGTCACAGGCCACTGCCGTCTTCTTCTGTTACTGCATGAGTCTCTGGTGCCCCGAACCAGCTCAACGCTCCCTCTGCTTTAAAGTAGGGTAGATAGGTCAGGAGACTTGTTGAGGCTGGTGGGTGGTTGAGTGCACATGGTTACACTGTCCTTGCACAGCCTGTGGTCTGAGAACACTCTGGCTTCAGAGGAGCACAAAGACTTTGACCCTCTGGCCCTTAAGCCCCAAGGCCAACCGGTCAGTAGCTTGGAGGAAGTCTCCTCCTGGATCACAGGTCACAGAACCACCCAGGAGTGCCACTGGCCACGGAAAAGACCCGGGGCTCGGCATGCCGGCACTTGGCACGCAATCAGCTGACGTGGGGGCAGGTGGCCCGGCAGCGGACCCAGGGGTCAGGCACTGGGATTCGGGGCTCAAACCCCATAAACCTGATGCCAGCAATGCCCCTGGAACCACTGCAAAAGAATTCCTAGAGCAGAGTGTTCAGAAAAAGATTCAATCTTCATTTAAAAATTCCCACTGGCCCTTGGTCAGTTGCTCCAATGTATAATCGCCCTCACTGTTAAAAATGTGCACCTTATTTCCTGCCTGAATTGGGCTAGCCTCATGTTCCAGTCAGATGCATTAGACTTTTTCTGATAGACTGAAGAGCCCATTAGCAAACATTTGGTCCCTGTGTAGGTACTTTTCAACTATAATCAAGTCACCACTTAACCTCTTTGTTAAACTAAATAGATTGAGCTCCTGGAGTCCATCTCTGAACTCACTCCAATTTATCAACCTCCTTCTTGAGCTGTGGTGGGCGCTCAAATTGGACACAGGACACCAGCAGCAGTTGCCTCAGTGCCACATACAGAAGTAAAATAACCTCTCTGCTCCTGCTCACAACTCCCCCTTCTTGGCCACTGTGTCACAGTGGGAGCTTGCCTTCAGCTGATTTCCCACTAAGACCCCTAAATCTTTTTCAGAGTCCCTGCTTCCCCGGATAGAGTCCTGTAAGTGTGGCTGACTGACATTCATTTTCCCCAAATGTGGACATTTATCCCCAGCCATGTTAAAATTCATATTAGCTGAACCTCTGCAAGGTGGCCATTGGCACAAGGCTCTGCGCATGCCCCTTTCCCCAGAGGCTGGTGTGGCTCTCAGTCCTTTGACCACCTGGATGTTGCTGAATAGGGCAGGCAACCTTGTGACAGAGAATGAGGAAAAAGCTGAAGTGCTCAGTGCATTTTTTGCTTCAGTTTTCACAGGCAGGGTCAGCTCCCAGCCCACTACCATGGGTGTGGCAGATGGGAGAGAAGAAGAGAGGCCCTTGGTGATGGAAGGTCAGGTTAGGGACTGCTTAAAGAAGCTGGATGTGCACAAGTCCATGGGGCCGGACGAACTGCATCCAAGGGTGCTGAGGGAATTGGCCGATGAGATAGCAGCACCGCTGGCCATTATCTTTCAAAACTCATGGAGAACAGGGGAGGTGCCAGAGGATTGGAAAAAAGCAAATGTAGTGCCTATTTTCAAGAAAGGGAAAAAGGAGGATCCGGGGAATTATAGACCAGTCAGCCTCACCTCAATGCCTGGCAAAATTATGGAGCAGATTCTTAAAGAGTCCATCCTCAAACACTTAGAAGAAAATAAAGTGATCAGGAACAGTCAGCATGGATTTACCAAGGGTAAATCATGTCTGACCAATCTCATTTCCTTCTATGATCAGATGACTGGTTTTCTGGATGCAGGAAGAACCGTCGATGTGATATACCTTGATTTTAGCAAGGCTTTTGATACAGTTTCCCACAGCATTCTCATTGGCAAATTAAGGAAGTATGGGTTGGATAGGTGGACTATAAGGTGGATAGAGAACTGGCTAGATCAACGGTTTCAGCGTGTAGGAATCAATGGTTCCATGTCTAGCTGGCAACCAGTCACGAGTAGTGTGCCCCAGGGGTCGGTGCTGGGGCTGGTTCTGGATGATGGAATAGACTGCACTCTCAGTAAGTTTGCGGATGACACCAAGCTGGGGGGACCAGTAGACACGTTGGAGGGCAAGGACAGGATTCAGGGAGACCTAGATAAATTGGAACAGTGGGCCAATAGAAATCTTATAAGCTTCAATAAGGACAAGTGTAAAATCCTACACTTGGGATGGAAAAACCCCATGTACTGCTTCAGGCTGGGAAACATTCAGCTAAGTAGCAGCAGTGTAGAAAAGGACCTGGGAGTCATGGTGGATGGGAAGCTAGATATGAGTCAGCAGTGTGCTCTTGCTGCCAAAAAGGCCAATGGCATACTGGGCTGCATCAAAAGAAGTATTACCAGCAGATCAAGGGATGTGATCCTTCCCCTCTATTCTGCACTGGTGAGGCCACATCTAGAATACTGTGTTCAGTTTTGGGCTCCCCACTACAAAAAGGACAGGGACATGCTAGAGAGAGTTCAGAGGAGGGCAACCAAAATGATTAAAGGGCTGGAGCACAAGCCCTATGAGGATAGACTGAAAGCATTAGGCTTATTTAGTCATCAGAAGAGAAGATTGAGGGGGGATTTGATAGCAACCTTCAACTACTTGAAGGGATGCTCTAAGGAAGATGGAGCTCAACTGTTCTCGGTAGTAACGGAGGACAGAATGAGGAGCAATGGTCTCAAGTTGCGGTTAGGGAGGTCGAGGCTGGATATTAGAAAAAACTTTTTTACTAGGAGAGTGGTGAAGCCTTGGAATGGGCTGCTGAGGGAGGTGGTGAAATCTCCATCTTTGGAGGTGTTTAAGGCCTGGCTGGACAAAACCATGACTGGGATGGTTTAAGTGGGAGTGGTCCTGCCTCTGGCACGGGGTTGGACTAGATGACCTATGAGGTCCCTTCCAACCCTATGACTCTATGATTCACAGAGTGAGTGAAGAGATCAATGTCCCAGCTGAAAATTAACCAAAGACAGAGGCTATACATGTAGGATCTAGCTCTGGTGACTTTCTCAGTGCAGAGCATCCAGGGCTTTGCATGGGCATACTCCTATCTTGGGAGCCCAGTGCGACTCTCCCCACACCAGTCTGGATCAGCTGTGCAGCAGCCTGACGCTGACCCCCCCGCACATCCTGAGCACCATGAGGCTGTTCTCAGTTACACCGGCTGCCACAGCACTTTGGGGATGCCATGGCAGCCAGGGATTGCTGGCTCTGAGGCAAGCCGTAGCCGGATTCCCTGTGCCAGCCCCAGAGATAGGGCCGGGTTAGCAGCCCCTTTGCCCCTCCCAGACATGAAAGATCCTGCACACTGAAGTAATCACCTGTGGCTGGCAGCATCAGCTCAGAGACCACTTTGTGCCTGTGGCAAAGGCACGGGCAAATATGAGCTGTGGAGCACTGGGTGAGTGCTGCGATGTGCTTTTTGCCCGCACACCGCTGGGTCTGAGCATTGCTCCTTGGGGAGGCCTCCTTGCCCCATTGGACCCTCTCAGCATTATAAAGTCATTGATACAGCCAAACAAACGAGCCGTGCATGAAGCTTTGCCCTCAGCTGCTGTTACTGAGCAGCTTTGTTTATTTGTGCAGGGCCAGTAGCATGTTCAGTCCTGTCCCAGATGCACCACACGCAGTCACTGCCCCAGCAAAGGCAGCAGGATGCTGGCCCTTTGCTCCGCAGACCAGCACCAGTGCAGGTGTGTTCTGGGCCACGTGGAGGTGGCAGGCACCTTCTCTCCCTTC
Organism: Podocnemis expansa; assembly: GCA_007922195.1. Taxonomy (NCBI): domain Eukaryota; kingdom Metazoa; phylum Chordata; order Testudines; family Podocnemididae; genus Podocnemis; species Podocnemis expansa. The sequence continues at coordinate 2,143,866 of ML682310.1, read as the reverse complement.
TGGCTGCTGCTGGCAGGATCCTTGTCTGCCGATACCTTTCCCTTGGATTGCTTTGTCTGAGCTGCACCACCAGCTGTGTCTGCCCAGCCCCATATGTCTGAAGAATCTCATTCCTTTGCCACACCCGCGGGCTGGTTCTGGCCTTGCTCCAGTTTCACATTTGCACCCCTGTGGCATTATCCCTTGAACAGCACCAAGGTCAGTGAGCTCACAATCAGACCCTGTGTTTCATGGTTGCTTCCCTCCTCTGGCTCCATCTAGGGTTGAGATGGCCCCGTGCCACCAAGGTCAGCTCCAGGATTGGGACTGAATTCCTGCAGTTCAGGGCTGGTCCTGGCCTAGGGCCCCAGGGCTGTAGAGCATGGCCCCAGCTCCATAGCTCTACTGCACAGCATGATTCAAGCCAAAGCAGGGTTGTGGTCCAGCCCAGTGCTCCAGTTCAGGATTGTCCCTCTTGCAGTGGGTCTGGCACACCTTGGGCATGCCAGCTCGGATGGTGGCCTCTCATCGCTACTGGCTGGAGGATGCCCAGCTGGAATGATGTAGGTCCCAGCTTCAGAGCAAGCTGGGCCCTGTATTGACCCTAGCTGCATGTCTGTGGAGGCCCGGCTGGTGGCCAAAGCGCTTTCACTGTCTCTAGCTTCACCCCTGGTTTCAGACTCTCTATCAGCACGTTATTAATTGTGTCTGTCATTGTAGCTTTTTCCTCCTCCCCCCTCTGGTGTCCTGAAATAGGGAGAGGGCCCAGCTGGCAGCCTTCCCCATGTCAAGTCTCTGCCATGTTTTCTTTTGTCTTTTTTCTTCTCTGAAAGGTTTTGTTTATTCCCATTTTTAAAATATAACAAAACAAGAGTGAGACAATGATCAGCAGTAACCACAAACACGCTTCTTTGGGAAGCGGCTAACCCCTACAGCAATCCCAAAGACTTTCAGATGACCTTCTCAATAAGAAAACCAGCACTCGCCATGGAGAACAAAATGGGGCAAGGCTCTGATCCTGGCAACCTAGCTGTTCTGTTTGTGTTGAGTCGCTCACCCCCAACCCAAGCTCCATTTCAGAGCTCATGTCAGAGCTAAATGGTGCTGAGGCCATGTGCACAGGGTGAGTTTCATCTTGGACGCTTGGCTCCATTACACAGGTTGCCCTGTGTGGCTACACTAGTGAAGGGATAATACTGATATGAGACTAATTTTCACAACAAGGAATTATTTCAAGCATTTAGACCTGCCTAATACATGATGGTGCCATATCAGTAACATGAATTCCAGCCATGGGTCCATAGTGTATTTCAAAGCCCAGTCTCAGAAATTCATCCTCCCTGTATTGCCAACCATATGCCTTCAAAACCATGAGTCAAGCCCCCAAAATCAGGAGGTCACCTTAAAAATTATGAGTTGTTTTATTTTTAAGAGTCTTGCCCAGACTCACAGGATTGGTGCTATGCTCTCTGGCTTTGGAATGGACTCTTAGGCTATGTCTACTTTAGGAAAACTTAGTTCAAATTTGGTAGTTTGAACTAATAAATCTGAGTTTAGTTCAAATGCAACTCGAACTTATTAGTTCGAATTAAAAAAGGGAAATAATTTGACTTAACGTTAAGTCGAATTAGTCTACTTTGTTAATTCAAACTAACTGCCCTTAATTTGTATTTATTAGGTTTGAACGAAGAGTTAATCCTAGGCTACACCATCCTTAGTTTGAACTAAGGATAGTTTGCACTAACTGCCAGGTTTTACTAATTCAAACTAAGCTTTCATTAGTTCAGATTAAGGAATTCCTTAATTTGAACTAATGAAAGCCTAGTGTAGGCTGGTATTAAGTTAGTTTGAATTAAGCCTCTTTAATTCGAGCTAACTTGCAAGTGTAGACATAACCTTAGATTTGTCAGACCCCTGGCATTTCATTCTTCCTGCAGGGCAGGCAACACAGCCTCCCTGCTTCCCAGACTGAACCATGGGGGCTCCAGTTCTCCTACTTCAGACCATGAGCTTTGGTCAATGAGTCCAACAGAGATGCGTTCCTAGCAGAAACGTGTCCACTCCTCAGGGACTAATGCACCTCCGTTAGTGTTTGCAGTGACACTCAAGCAGCACTGTCAAAAGAGCTAGGTTTATTAGCCAACTGGAGCACAACCTAGGAAGTCCTTAGTTTGGCACAGGGAGTTGAAAGTTGACGCACAGCCCATGTCTATTCTGGTAAGCCCAGAGCCCAGCCGAGCTGTAGTGAATCATATTCTCAGGATTTGTCCCTCTCTCAATCTGACCTCCTTGTTTAGTCCCCAGTGAGAGCCCTGACTCCTTCCAGCTGTCAAAAAATTTTCTTTCCTTTCTGATTTCCAAGCCTGTACAGTGCTCACGGGTCATGATTTCAAGCATTGTTTCCACTACCAGGCAGGTTTAAAACATTGATAACAGAGACGTGGTGGAATAGTTTGCATGACTGGAGCTCTGCAATAGATGGGTATAGACTGTTCAGGAAGGACAGGCAGGGAAGGAAAGGGGGAGGAGTAGCACTATATGTAAAGGAGCTCTATGACTGCTCAGAGCTCCATTATGAAAGTGGAAACAAGCCAGTTGAAAGTCTGTGGGTTAAGTTTAGAGGGGAGAGCAACAAGGGGGATGTTGTGGTAGGTGTCTGCTACAGACCACCAGATCAGAAGGAGGAAGTGGATGAGGCATTCTGTGTACAACTGACAGAAGTTTCTAGAGCACAGGCCCTGGTTCTCATGGGGGACTTCAATTACCCTGACATCTGCTGGAAGGCCAATACAGCAGTGCACAGGCAATCCAGGAAGTTTCTGGAGAGTGTTGAGGACAACTTCCTGGTACAAATGCTGGAGCAACCGACGAGGGGCCTTGCGCCTCTCGATCTGCTGCTCACAAATAGAGAAGAATTTATCAGGGAAGTAGAGGTCAATGGCAGCCTGGGTAGCAGTGACCATGAAATGATTGAGTTCAAGTTGATGATTAAAGGAAAGAAGGAAAGAAGCAAAACACAGACCCTGGACTTCAGAAAAGCAGATTTTGTCTCCCTCAGGGAACTGATGGGCAGGATCCCTTGGGAGGCTGATCTGAAGGGGAAAGGTGTCCAAGAGAGTTGGGTGCATTTTAAAGAAACCCTGCTAAGGGCACAGGAAGATACAATTCCGATAAGGAGAAAGCACAGCAAATGTGGAAGGCGCCCACTGTGGCTTAACAGAGAGCTCTGCACTGAGCTGAAGCATAAAAAGGACGCTTACAGGAAGTGGAAGCTAGGACAGATGACTAAGGAGGCATATAAAGACATTGCTCGGGACTGCAGGGATAAAATCAGAAAGGCCAAAGGACAAATGGAGTTGCGACTAGCAAGGGATGTGAAGGATAATAGGAAGGGGTTCTACAAGTATATCAATAACAAGAAGAGGATCAGGGATGGTGTAGGCCCCTTGCTGAATGGGGCAGGCATCCTCGTGACAGAGGATGAGGAAAAAGCTGAAGTGCTCAATGCTTTTTTTAGTTCAGTTTTCACAAGCAAGGTCAGCTCCCAGCCCACTACACTAGGTACGGGGGACTGGGGAGAAGAAGAGAGGCCCTTGGTGACAGAAGGTCAGGTTAGGGACTGCTTAAAGAAACTAGATGTGCACAAGTCCATGGGGCCGGATGAACTGCATCCGAGGGTGCTGAGGGAGCTGGCTGATGAGATAGCAGTACCGTTGGCCATTATCTTTGAAAACTCATGGCGAACGGGGGAGGTGCCAGAGGACTGGAAAAAAGCAAATATAGTACCTATCTTCAAGAAAGGCAAAAAGGATGATCCTGGGAATTACAGACCTGTCAGCCTCACCTCAATCCCTGGAAAAATCATGGAGCAGCTTCTCAAAGAATCCATCCTGAAACACTTGGAGGAACGTAGAGTAATCAGGAACAGTCAGCATGGATTTACCAAGGGTAAATCATGCCTGACCAACCTCATCGCCTTCTATGATGAGATGACTGGATTTGTGGATGTGGGAAGAGCCGTTGATGTCATATACCTTGACTTTAGCAAGGCTTTTGATACGGTTTCCCACAGCATTCTCATTGGCAAATTAAGGAAGTATGGGTTAGATGCATGGACTGTAAGGTGGATAGAAAACTGGCTAGAACAACGGTTTCAGCGTGTCGGAATCAATGGCTCCATGTCAAGTTGGCAGGCAGTAACAAGTGGTGTGCCCCAGGGGTCGGTCCTGGGGCCAGTTCTGTTCAATGTTTTCATTAATGATCTGGATGATGGGATAGATTGCACACTTAGTAAGTTTGCAGATGATACCAAACTGGGGGGAACAATAGACACCCTAGAGGGCAGAGACAGGATTCAGGGAGACCTAGACAAACTGGAGCAGTGGGCCAAGAGGAATCTCATGAGGTTCAACAAGGATAAGTGTAAAATCCTGCACTTGGGACGAAAAAACCCCATGTACTGCTACAGGCTGGGGAGTGATCAGCTAAATAGCAGCACTGGAGAAAAGGACCTGGGAGTCATGGTGGATGGGAAGCTGGATATGAGTCAGCAGTGTGCTCTTGCTGCCAAAAAGGCCAATGGCATACTGGGCTGCATCAGAAGAAGTGTTACCAGCAGATCGAGGGATGTGATCATTCCCCTCTATTCTGCACTAGTGAGGCCACATCTGGAATACTGTGTCCAGTTTTGGGCTCCCCACTACAAAAAGGACATGGACAAATTAGAGAGAGTCCAGAGGAGGGCAACCAAAATGATCAAAGGGCTGGAGCACAAGCCCTATGAAGAAAGACTGAAGGAACTAGGCTTATTTAGCCTGCAGAAGAGAAGACTGAGGGGGGATTTGATAGCAACCTTCAACTACTTGAAGGGTTGCTCCAAGGAGGAGGGAGCTCGACTGTTCTCGGTAGTAACAGAGGGCAGAACAAGAAGCAATGGCTTCAAGTTACAGCTGGGGCGGTCCAGGCTGGATATTAGGAAAAACTTCCTTACTAGGCGAGTGGTGAAGCATTGGAATAAGTTGCCTAGGGAGGTGGTGGAATCTCCATCTCTGGAGGTGTTCAAGTCCCAGCTGGACAAAACACTGACTGGGATGATCTAATGGGAGTGGTCCTGCTTTTTTTGGCAGGGGGTTGGACTAGATGACCTCGTGGGGTCCCTTCCAACCCTATGATTCTATGATTCTATGATTGTCGTCGTTTTTTAATAAATAGAAGCTGAGACTCTCATGTAATCACCAGACTCCAGGAGCTGGGGCTTTTAGACAAATGCCAGGAGATGTGATAAAACTGCAAGAACTGGCAATGCTACATGGCCATGCTGAGTTCTTTCAGATTTATGGCCAATCTTTTCAGCATTGGCATGTGAAGGGTCATTGCCAGGGGCTAGCCAGAGAAGTATTGCCGTGGTTCACCCACAGCCGGTGAAGGTGGGCAATGTCCCCAGAACAATTACAGGCTGTGAGAGAATGGGGATCCTACACTCTGCTGGGACCATTGGACACAAAGGGCATGACGTCAGAGCATTTAAGAGATCCCGAGTATTTGACTTCAGCCAAACTGGGATTCAGCTCCGGAGATCAACAGGTTGTCTGTGCCCACGGCCATTTGAGAGACCCAGCCTACCTTTACTTCTGTGGGCCAGGAAGGGCTGGGCCTTTTGGGGAACAACTGGCAGAAGGTGATGAAGGATGGGGTGGAACGTGCTTTTGCCTTGTCTGGGAAAAGTGACATTGCCTGTCCTAAGCCTGCAGTGCAGGGAAATCAGGGACACCTTTGGGTTCACACAGCCCTCTTATTTCGAAACAACAGTGGTTGTTTCGAAATAAGATTTAGGCTGTTCACACGACGCGCGGTTGTTTCGAAACAACGGGTCCCGTTGTTTCGAAACAACGGCGTTGTTTCGAAACAAGTTAAACCCCATGTGGGGACGAAACAACGTCATTTCGAAATGATTGTTTCGAAACAACGCCGTGCGAACATGTTGTTTCGAAACAACAGTGACTTGTTTCGAAATAACTGTTGCCTGAACCTGCTATTTCACTTTGAGCTTCTTTCCTTAATTTGAATTAACAAACTGTTAATTCGACTTAAGTTATTTCAAAATAAGATGTTATTTCGATACAAGTTGTTTTGAAACAACCATATCAAAATAACCCCCTGTGTGTGAACACAGCCCTTGTGTTGCCACATCTTTGGTTTGGAGGGAGGGAGGTTAAATGTTCACAGCATTAGTAAAAAAAACAAACCCCAAGACTTCAAAGAGAAACAGTTGAATTGGAATTAATATGCAAATTAGATTGTGTGAAAGCAGGATTAAATCAAGATTACGGGTTCTTTTCCCATTTGACGTCAGCCTTCTCAGGGTTTGAACCTTAATAACAGCTCTGATTTGCTGTTACCGTATGACCTGATCCTATGTTTTACACTCCTTCGCATTTATTGGCATTCCATTCTGTAAGTTCCCCTGTCTTCAAAGCATCTGACGAAGTGGGAGTTTCTCCCATGAAAGCTCATGTGAAAAATAAATCTGGTAGGCTACGTCTACGCTTAGAATGTTAGTTCAAATTAACTGAATTCAAACTAATCAAGTTGAACTAATAATGATTAGTTCAAATTCAGTCCATTTGAATTAACATAGCCACATCAGGAAAACCAATTCGAACTAGCTTATCCATGGACAGGACTTGCTAGTTCGAATTGGAAGAGGGGCACCATGGGAAGTGTGATGACATGGCCCCCTGGAAGAGCCATGCCACCACCCAATCCTTGCCAGACTCCAAGCCCTCTGAGCCCAGTGCAGGGAAAAGCATCCCGTGCCCAACTCTAGCCCTGGTACCGCTAGACCTGACGGGGGCGGGGGGATGCTTTTCCCCATGCTGGGCTCAGAAAGCTAGACCCTGGCAGGGGATGTTTTCTCCTCCCAGGGCACCCCCAGCACTGGTCCAGTGGGGGGAGAAGGGATCCCCCTGCCAGGCTCCAGCCACACTCCCCGGCCCGAGGAAGAGATCCCCAAGGGCTGCTCCAGCCCTACTCCCCAGGTGGGCAAGGGATCCCCGTGCACAGCTGGAGCTCTGCTCCCTCGGCCAGGGGAGCGTGGCTCCCTTCCCTGGGCCTGGGGAGTGGGCTGGAGCCGCACAAGGGGATCCCTTCCCCGGGCCAGAGGAGCACACCTCCAACCGCACGCGGGAATCCCTTCCCTACTTGGGCAGTGTGGCTGGAGCAGCCCCTGGGGATTTCTTCCTCTCCTGGGGAGCGGGGCTGGAGCAGCCCCCAGGGATCTCTTTCTTCCCCAGGCTGGGGAGTGTGGCTGGAGTCCGGCGGGGAGAATCCCTAATCCCCCGCCCCAGCAGCACAGCTCCAGCCGGTGGGGGGATGCCTTCTCTCCCTGTGCCCTGGCAGCACTGTCAGAGCCCGGGGCAGGGGTCCTTCCCCAAGCCCAGCTGGCTTGTTAGAGTCGGGCGCCGGGTTCCCACCCCTGAGCCTGTGCACCGAGGCCCCATCGCCCAGTGTAGATCTCGGGGCGGGGCACTTTTGGGGCTGCTTGACCTAGGCAGTGGATCACTGGTGCTTCCTTCCAGGGTGCCATGCACCCTGGGAGGAAGGTCAAACCAAGTTAATTCAGACTAGGATTAGTTCGAATTAACATGGCTTCATTGGTTTAGTTCAAACTCACAAGCTCAAACTAACCCTTAGGTCAAACTTAAGTGAGGTCTTATTAAGTTCGACCTAGGCTTTCTTTAGTTCGACCTAAAGGAACTCCTTGGTTCAAGCTAATGAAAACAAGTGTGGACATGCACTCATTTAGTTTGAATTAAGCCTCCTTAATTTGAACTAAATTGTAAGTGTAGACATACCCTAAGCCTTTAAGTGCCACAGGGCTCCTTGGTTTTTTTTGTTTTTTGGACTAAACTAACAGGGCTGCCCCTTTGGAACTTCACAGCATTGGTGCTGAGTATGAATTTGGTGAAGATTAATATAAAAAGCAGAGATGGGGCAAGGGTTTCGCTGACTCGCTGCCAATTGCATAAAATGTCAATCTGAGACTTTAGCACATTTTTATTTCAGCATGCCTGTTTCCCCTGTTATTGCCAAGAGCACACACTACCCAAAACTCAAGTGCAAGGGGGCACAACAGGTGCAGTTCTCAGGCAGTGTTGGCCCCAAACCAAAGAAGCCGTACCAACAAAACTGAACATCTGAAGAGCAACAAGCAGAGCCCTGAGAAACAATGTCCCATGGAATGAAATTTGACTTCCCCAACCTACCTGTGCTCCTTCTCCTTTGCTGACATGGAGTAAATTGGGTCATTTGCACTCCCACTGCATGTGAACTGACTCAGCCTCCATCTGACCGCCTCTATCACTGTTATCACACAGTACAGAGATGTCCCTGGAAATTTCTGGACTGAGAAGTATGGCTCTTTCTGGCAGAGCATCTTAATACCGCTGATTTTCTACAGGCACTGAGACCAGGAGGACTGGGGGTCAGTACTGGAGAACCAGCAGCACTTGATTGTTGTGTCACAGTCCTAGCTGTGTATGTTACCGAAAAGTCAAATTAGCAACTGTTGAGGAAAGCTCACTCAAGGGTTGCCATCCACACAGGCAGTTTAGCTAAGCCCGGTTGTTTGCACACATGGGGTGAAAGAGGCTTGTGCGAGGACAGAAGTTGAGTTGTTGAGAACACTCGTGCTATGTGTTGTTAACTCACTACTGAAGACCACGCCTCAACCTGTGCCTTCCAGGGATAAAAGATCATTTTAGTGCACTTCATGCACACAGCCCTGGGAAGACATTTCTCCTGCGTGGCCAACCTTTCAGCCACTGTTTCTTGTCTTAATGTCTGGACTGGCTTTTCTTTTGTGAAAGACTCTAATTTTCCTTTCTTTCATCTCAGAAAAAGACGAAATCTTCCTTTCTTTCTGCCCAGTTCTGAAGAACAGTGGTGCCTGTTGTTATCATGATATCCATCCATCAGATTGTCTCTCTTCTTCTCTCTCTGCCTACCCATCTTTCTGTCTCTACTCTCTCTCACTCTGTTGCTGATGGATTTGTCTCAGCAATTTGCTGGCTGCAGGCATCTTTCCTCAAACTGTGGCAGTTGTGACTAGTATATCTGTGCCAATGGAGAATTCTCTGGGGGGAGGAGGTCGGTGGTGTCAGAAGCACTGACTTTCAGCTCTTGTGATCAGCGCACACTACGGCATGTAGATATTTGGATACAAGGTCACGTGTGTGTACACCTGCCTAACTTGCCCCTGCCATCAGAGGAGCACAGGCTGAGGATTGTATCGTATCTGGTGACGTGCCCCATTCTGTGCTGCGTGCAATGCAATCCCTGATGTGCCTTGCAGTTGTGATAAATGGAAATTTGAGGAAAGGAAGAATTTTGTCCAAACTATCACAAGCCAGGATATTTCTCAAAGCCATGAAGCCTGGTCAGCCAGAACAGGGTCACTTTGAAATTAGCACTGCAGTTCTGAAAGCCCCATTTGGACACCAACCTATGAGCCTTTCTATTCTTGGGCTGTATTTGTTTATTTGAGACTGCTTATGTTCTGTGTCGGATCAGGCAGTTGGCGCTGGGCACCAGCTTCGATTCTACACAGATGTCAGCTGAGGGATTTTCCATAGCACAGGCCTCCTCCCAACATCTCCCCAGAGAAGCCTCATTGTTTAACAAAGGTTTCAAGCCATTACCTTTTGGAAGGTAAATATTTAATCATCTGGATTTCTCTAACCATCAGGGGGTCTTATTAGTGCAACATGTGTCAGATAGCACTGAACAGCGTTGAAATAACACCAGCCCTTTCCCACATCTGTATTCCAAACAAGCTGAAAGTCACTTCAGTCTGTCACTCGAGATATTTTTATTATGAACCAACTCATAGTGGACTGGCAGCAGGAGTCCCTCTGGATCGTAGCTAGTAAAGCCTGTGTCCAGGCGATCGCTTCCCACTCCCCCAAGTTAGCAAATGCGCTCCTGGAATTGGGAAACAGACAGATCAGTACAATTTTGGCAGGCTGTGGGAATATGGGGCAGCATCAGTGCTGAGGCTTTGCGTCCAGCCAGCTTGAGGGAAGTCAAAGACGTTGCAGGCAGAGTCTGATCCTTGGAAGGTCCCATACTTGTGTACTCCACTTATGTCCCCAGCAGTGCACATCCCTGTGGTACTCAGCCACAGATCATGGTCTTGGCCCATCAGTCTGATCATGTCACATCATGTCCCTGGCACCCCAACCGTGACCACATAAAATTCAAACCTCTTGGCCTCAGTCCCAAGGCTTGTCACAGTTCTGCCCCTCTTACTTGTCTCCTCCTGTCTCTCATCACATCACTCATCTGCTTATCCCGCAATCTCCTTATACAACACTTTGAGGCAGCCACAGAGACCGGGGTTGGGGGCACATCGCAACCTCCCAGACTCAGCATGAAGACGTCTTGTCTGGGCCTTCTGTGGAGCTCCCTGATGCCCCCAGCCTCTGGCAACACACGCACTGCTTCCTCGGACTCCCCAAGCCTCATGCTGTCCGTTCACATCAGCGACCGGCACACCAACCCCAGTCCTCTGGCCATCCCTCTGGAGTGCCCACCTCTGTGCCGCTGAACACTCACAGGACTCTCAGATTTACTGTTCCAAAAGGAGCTGTACACCGCCACTTTACCTCAGGATCATCCCTCCGCTACACCCAGCACATTTAGCTGTATTTGTATTGGAAACAAGGATATGTGTTGCCAAGTCCCAAAGGGGCAGCCGTGTTAGTCTAGTCCGGCAAAAGAAGCAAGGAATCCTGTGGCACTTAAAGACTAACGAATTTATTTATCACATGAGCTTTCATTGGGGAAAATCCCACTTCGTCAGATGTTTTGAAGCTTCAGAGCATCTGACAAAGTAGGATTTTCTCCCATGAAAGCTCATGCGATAAATAAACTTGTTAGTCTTTAAGGATATGTGTGTTGTCTAACCACTGAGATTCAAGGGACAGTGAGCATAGGTGCTGGAATGAGAGGTGCTGGGTGCACTGACACAGTCCCTGACTTGAAGTGGTTTCCATCATGTCCAGAGTTCACAGTTTGATTCAGTGACTCTCAGCACCCTTGATAGGAAGTAAGACAGTTGGAAACAAATGGTACGAAATCATAACACTTTTGCTAGAGCTTAACCATAACTCATGGGACTTGCCTGGCTCTTGCAGCATAGCTACCCAAGTCCTTTTCCCAGCATTTTCCACCAGGAGGGCTGAGTGCTTCCGGCCATATGATCATGGCTTGTCATACACCATTCAGTTATGGTGACAACTGGTGTGAAACATGCTGTCAGTAGAAACTTTACATGACCCCTGCTGGTAAAGCCTGTACTGCTACATAAATTGTGTCTTCTGCCAGCAGTCATTAAAAGATCCTTGGGTCACAAACACACACCTTGTACGGATGCCCTCCCTGAACTAATGGTCAAAACTCATCCTGTCTCCTTCTACTCCTCCTCCCACCCCATTTCCACTGGGGTGGCTGTAAGCTGCCGATGAGTGATGGCCAGCGGGTGTGAGCGCTGGAAAGAGCTCATCTTCTTTATCTGAATTTTTAAAAACCCTTTAGGTGCAGCAGACCCATGAGGCCATGCGGCCACTGCCTCAGCACAGCACCAACCACATCTCTGCCCTTCTCACCTGCTGCCCTGCTGCTAGCTAATGCGTTTGCTACATCTTGGCATGATGATAAGAAGCTGTGTCTCCCTGTACAGCACCTAACACAATGGAGCCTACTCCTGGGTGGTCCCTTTGGGTGCTAAGGCTTTGATTATAATTATGGAAGATCTGGTTATGGCTTCACAGCTGAGTCTTGTTCAGTTTTGCAGTGAAAGCAGAACTTCGACCTCTTTGTTCTATATGGAGAACGCAATGTATCCTCCACAGAATGAAAGCATTTACTCTTGCGGCACGGAATGAATTAGCTGAGAATTCACCAGGAAATCTATTTATGGTGAGGCAAAATTAATTTTAAAATGGGTTTTTCAGGAATTTAGCACCCTGTGTCAGATTGTTTTTTGTACTGCATGAGCTCAGTCTATTGACACAAAACTTGGCAAAGAGGTGAACCTCAAGCAGATCTGATATAATGGCTAGTTTTGGAAAAACAGATTTTTAGAGTTAATGGTCATTTTTTCCATTATTTTTATCATGTGAAAGTTTCTCCTCCAGCAGATGCTCAGGAATAATGTTCTTCAGAGCAACTTTATGAAAACTTGCCCTCTTTCAAAATAGCCACCATCTCCCATTGTTTTCATTGGGCCTGAGACCATAGGCTGCTGTCAGGTCAGATGGCCTCCAAATGGACACCGTCTTCCATTATCCTCAATGGGATGGAGGCATACTGCCCTAAGGCCAGATGGTCATCACTCCTGATTTTCACGGTGCTCTTCTTTGCCTAATGACAAGATGGGCGGCTGATATCATCTCTGAGAAAGCTTGGCTTCCTCCCAAGACTAGTCATTTTTATTAGGGCATGTAGGACTCCTGTCCTAAAACTCTGCTGAGGTTTATCAAACATCATCATGAACTTTTCTGGGTTTTGGGCTCATAATGAAACTTGGCACTAGGCACATTTGCATTGACTTTGGTTTTTATTATACCACATTCATGAAGTTCAGCTCAGCGGTTCTTGGCCCTGAAACCTACTAAGCAGTGCAGAGCACGAAGTGATTTTATGAGGATAGCCCTGTAGAATAACTGAGGGATTCCAGCTCGTAACAGGTGTGCTCCTTTGTTTGTTTCCCATCTTCTGGGGAAGTGTCCTTACTGCCTTTCCCAAACAAGCTCCCAAAGCTGGGGATCCTTGTGCAGAGGTTGGAGGGGAGAGTAGATCACCCCTCTGGGGCTGGAAAGAATGTGCAGCTCAGTGGGAAACAGTATGTAATCCATGGACCAGCAAGTGCCATTATATGTCGCACTATCACAGAACATAACTTTATGCCTCTTCAAGGAACCGAGTCGTCCAAATCAGCCATTATCTGGAAAGAAAACAAAGGGATAATAGCCATTTCAGTGCATTCCACAGCATCCTGGGAGTGAAGGTGTTGTACCAGCAGAGTTCACTTGTTACTCTAGGTAAAGAAACTAGCAGCCATCAAATGGTTTTCTCCCATGCTAAACACGGATCCACCAGTGACAAAATAGTCACTCTGAAGCATGTGGGCAGCAGGAACTGAGCAGCAGTATCCCAACCATATGCAGCGTAAACTGTAATTGGATCCTTCTGTGCATCTGCCCACTGGAATCCAGGGCTCCTCTTAATGTCTAGTGCACTGTAAACAAAAGCAAAAAAACACAAAAGTCCATGTTTAGCAAGACTCTTTTATCAGCAACATTCTTGTGAGCCAAGACCAGGAACACAAACATACCACAACAAACACGTGAAGAATTTGATAAGGCTGAATTGCATCTGTGTATGTCTCTCTCCTGGCTTTTTCCTGTGGGTATTTAAAATTTTATGGCAGGTCAGGATTGCTTAATAACCACTCCACATGCAATTGCACTAAACATGTTTACTTCCACTTCAACCTTTGATAAACAAACAGGAAAGCATGGAAGGCTTTCGAGAATGGCAGCATCAGAGGAAGCATCAGCTCTGTTTATTTCCCTCTTGATGCATTCAGGAGGCGCAATAGGAAAAGAAACTGAGGAACTAAAATGAGAGTAACATTAGAAATATAACTATGCAGACAGTTCACAAGGCCTGGCTCCCCACTCAGTGACATGGGTGTAAGTCAGGAGAGTAGTGAAGTAGCTACCACATCTGCTTTACATGCAGAGGGTCCTGGGTTGAAACCCCAGGGGGTTGGACTTGATGATCTCATGAGGTCCCTTCCAACCCTATGATTTTAGTCTACTCTAACAGTCACTGAAACCTACCAAGCTACTAGTGTTCAGACAGGGTGAGCAACAGAGAAATCAAGCCCCAAATGTGTGTGAAGAGATGGGTTAAGGTGTTCTGAGGTGTGTGTAAAGAGGTGGGTTAAGGTGTGCTGCCTGACGCCATATGCTGGAGCACTGAAATATGCAATGGTCAACTTTCAAACGTGCAAGACAATTGTCTTTGAAACCAGGTAAAGTTAACTAGGCATACCTAGGCACAAGCTAACTGCTATATTGAGTGAAGGGGCATATGAATGCGCCCTACTCGTGTGCCAGAGCCAGTGTAACTAAGGGTGTGTCTTCACTGGAAGTGGAAGGTGTAATTCCCTGCTCGGGTAATCACACCCACACTAGTTGTGAATGAGGAGGCAGGAGTGGCGCTCTACATACTTAGTACGGGTTAGATGGGATCATGCTTGGGCATCTAGGGACTCACCCTGCTGTGACTAAACTTCCATTTTTAGCATGCTATCTCAGTCCTAGCTAGAGCAGGCATTTCTACCTGAGCTGGAGAGTACACCTAGAGAGCAAAAGGTATTTTAGTGCATTCACATGAGTACACAGGCTAAATGTATGCAGGTCATCTTATTCTGGCAGTTTGTAACAACTGAGTCATTAACTTTGCAACAGTAGCTCTTGATATTCCCATGTCCTTCCCCTCCCTTATTACCAGGTGTGACAGGCTGCTCCCCAGATCTGGTCCAGTGTGCCGCTATGACCCCCCGATTCCTACTCCCAAACCCCCATTCGCCCCACTTTGCCAAGTGACCACTCACTCCTGAGTCAGTCCATTCTAGCATTTCTCATGCAATTGGTCCCAAGCAGTGGAGATATGCCCTCTGGCTACTTGAGGGACAGTCCCCAAGCAAGCACGCCCAACCCCAGATACCACCATGGAAGCCACTGTCTACAGAGATGGGACCCACTCCAAATCACCACACACTCAAATCCATCCATTTAACAAAGAAATGGATCATGCACAGCCTTCTTCACACACCCCCCTTGAAAAACCAGACAGCTTTAGATAAAACAACTACTAGTTTATTGATCAGATTATAATTCTAGGTGAGAATATGGCCAGTCATAGCAGAATCACAATATAAATGAATCAGGAGTGACCACAGGAAATAAAAGATAAAACACACATACTAACCAAATACTTCTACTTAAACTGCCCTCATAGGCCGAGTTTATGCTCAAAGTGTTCAGCTGTCAGATGTTTGTACGACCAGTCTCTGCTTGAGACCAGGCAGGGCCCAGATCTTGCTTGAAGTTGTTGCGAAAAGCCCCAAATTGTTCCAAGTGTCTCTTTGTTTTCACTCCCCCTCACCCTCCCCTTCTGGGCAGAGGTGATCTCTTTGGCTATATCTACAGTAGCCAAACTTAGTTCGGACTTCTTAATCTGAACTAAGACATTCGAGGTTAGTCTGAACTAACCACAGATTAGTTTGCACTAACTGGGAACTTTTTAGTTTGGACTAACCGTGCATTCTAGTTCGAATTAATGCTTAGTTTGAACTAAAATGCGTTGTTAGTTCGAACTAATGGCTTAGTCTGAACTTTTTAATTTTGATCTAAGCCTTAGTTCGGGTCTTGCCCATGCCTGGTTCGAATTAAGAAATTTCCTAGTTTGAACTAGGCAAAGCCTAGTGTAGCCGTGGGCTAAATTAGTCCAGACTAAGCCTCCTTAGTCCGGACTAATTTGCCAGTGTAGACATAGTCTTTGTCCCAGCTGAGTCATCTCAATTACCATATCTTTGTTGCCTCCTACAGGTACTTGCTTGCTCACAGCTGTGGCGCTTTACATGTTGCTAGTAGCAAGCTCTGTCTGCCTCCCACTCCCGGGAACCATGTTTCACCTCTGTGCACATGCATGAGGTTTCAAGAAACATGATATCACAGTAACCATGTAAAACAGGTTATGAGCATCCATAAGGAAACCTTGTATGTCATAACTGGCATAAAAACATACACTCACAGTGCATAAATGAACAGAAAAATCATATAGATCATAACCCAGGGTGCACAGATGTGCATCCCGTGACACCAGGTAAGGCCATAACCCCAACCCTAGGAACCACCACCATCTTTTACAGTAAATGATCAGAGACATCACACAATGTCACTTGGGGCACAGCTGGGAGACGAATCCAGTTCTCTAATGGGGCAGCTACAAATCTCAGACCAGAAGCCACATTGCCTTTCCGACTGATTATGCCACATGTCTGTAGTCTGGTTATTCTTCCTCAAGCTAAAGATAGAATCCAGGATTTTTGATCTCCCTTTTTCTTCTGCTGTCTAGCAAGAGTTGTGCAGCCTTGTGGAAGAGTGTGTGTCAGGTCCTTTACCTGTGCAGAAGGAGGCTGATATTTAATCCTGTAGCTTGTGTAGGAATGATCTAACCTAAAGATCTATAGAGCGCAGAGTTCAATGGGGAGAGCGTTGCGGGTGCCTGTAAAAGAATTGCTTTAAAAAGAAGAGAGATCTAGTTTATTTAAGTCACACAGGGAGAAAACCTCCTTTGATTTGTTTCCCACAAAACCCATCCTGAGCTGTAAAGGATAATATGGCTCACCCACTGCAGGAGGGTCACAGTTCAGTCTTGGGCACGTGATTTAGTGGCTGGTGTCGCACACTGGCATGTTTGGAGATAGAGAGATGCTGTGGCCAGGGAGCCATGAGGAACAGGGAAACGTTAGGCACCCCTGCAGCTGCAGCCACCCCAGGCTGTCCCCAGGACAGGCTGCTGCATACTTTGGGAAGTGGGTGAGCTAGGCTCCTACATAGAGGTTCCTCCATCTGATGCTAAATGTGGCAGGTTGCTGTTGGCACAATTGTTTTCAGACCCTTCTGTGACATTGCACAGGCTGATGTCCTTCCAGAGGGCTGGTCCAGCCAAGAACAGGTATGGTCAAACGGTTTCTCATGCTGACTCATATGCAGATGCAGCTCACCTGTATCTCCTTCTGATCCTGGGAAACTCCCCATGGTGGCCTGTTCCTTATAGAAAAACAGAGGAAGCTAACAAACAAATCTGTGCTTCATGACTGCACAGGCTGCCTCAGGACACACCACTTCCCCAGATCTTTAAAACCAAGGAAGTCAGGGGAAGAATCTGCCACATTGCCACCTTCATCTTGTCAACAGTGCTGCCAATAACAACCTCCAGCACCTCGTCGTCAAAACCAACAGGGCTGGTGGTCGGAGTAGATTTTGATGAATCTCCGCCTTAAAACAAGTTTTGGAATTGCTAGAATGCTTTGTTCTCATGTTTTCCAAATGAAGCGTTTTATTTTCCAGTGCCACATGACTTTTCATTTCAAATTGCTACTTTATTCATTTACACAAGAAGGTTAATTTTTTAAAGGTTGACACTGAAAACAAACAAACAAACAAAACTTTTGAATTATCAGAAGGAAACAGCTTGATGATCTGATCTGGATTTTTTTCCTAGCTGATCCGTTCATAAAAGTGTTTGAGATTTTACTTTTTTGCCTGATTTGGGACAGGAAAAAGTTTTGAAATCTCCTAGATTCTCATAGGATGGAAAAAACCGCTTTCTGCCCTGCTCTAGCAAACAGCGTTGTAGAGGTAGGGTTGAAACATAGGAGGCCTCCAGTTTAATTACCTGGTGATTTCACAGCAGCTCTTCTCCAAATCCTGAGAGGAACCAAATACCCTGTGCCCCTGCCTGCCCCCATATTTCATTGTGAAAACCCAAGCCTTTGAAATGGAGACAGTGTGGGCTTTCTAAAGCACTTCACGTTAAAAACCAGTTTAGCTGAGTGATTTATACCCTTATTTGTAGAAAACGTTGCATCTGGTCTGGGGATCTCTCAGGGCAAGCTTGAGTCCGTAACAAACACAAAACTGTGAGATAGGATCTGAAAATCCGAGCTGGTCCATGCCGTCCACAAGTATTCAACAGTAACTCTCAGCCACACAGTTCTGGGCATGGAACTGTGATGGAATCAGCTACAGGACAGCATGTCCCTGCCATTGCTAAATTAAATACAGCTTCCAGTGCACCGCAAGGGAGCCTGCCCGTGGTTACCACTTGTGACAGCCGTAGGGGACACCTGGCTCTTGTTCTCTGTGACCAGGATGGCCTGCGAGCCTTGGGTAGCTGCCTTGCACAGCCATGCAAGAGAAGAAAGTTCCATGTCCATTGGCTGGCCTGTCCCTGCCCAGCTAGCCTGGAGACCAGGACTCAGCATTGCTGCAGGCTGGAGACAGGTCTGATGCCTTTTGCCTGGACTGTCAGAAGGGGCATCAGTTAAAAAACATTCTGGGAAGGGCAAAGCAACATCAGTGCATAGAATATTGTGTAGGATTATCCACTCTCCTGCCAAAATGGCGAGAGGAGTAGAGTGGTGCATACAGGCCTGCGAAAAGTTTGCCTACACCCCAAAGCCAGTGACCCCTCAGCCCTTCTGGTTAGAGCCCTGAACTGTCAGATCAGGATCCTGGCTCCCTGGGGCTGTGAGCATTGGCATGCCTTGACCCTCCATTCCTCTGCTTCCCGAGGTCCTGTTTCACCTACTTCAGCGGTAGTGCTGAGGAAGGTCTAACAGGGCCAGCCTGCAGCTTCTCCAGAAAGGGGTGAGGCTGTGGAGTAGATCTATGGCAAAAGGTTGCCTTGAGGATGCTCTTCAGGGCGCCACTGAGGTAGGAACAGCCCAGAGGCATTCAGACTGCAAGCCAACTGACCAGCAAGCAGCGAGCCTGCTTCTTGCCTCTGTCTGCTGTCATCTCCTGGATCCTTGGCCACCAGAGCCCTGGCTGGGACATGCAGCTTGCTGACTGGCCACTTCCTTGTTCTGCAGCAAGGATAGCTGCAAATGCCTTTGCTCTGGGTTTCCCTGGAGCCATGTGGGCACAGCCATGGCTTGGTGGAGAATAGGGGGCAGCTGTGGTGCCCCAGGCAGAAACAGTCCCTTTGGCATACAGGGGGTGCGGCAAGACATCAGTCCTATTCAGGGCTCTAGTTCCATATTTCTACCTTGTATCCAGAGTATAAGTAGAACTTAGTTTTTGGCAGGGCCCATGGTGGACACAGTTTGACACAAGCCTTTTTCTGTCACCTTCGAAACAAAGGCTGATAAAAACACGGAATGAATTGCTTCAAATCTGATTAGGTGGGCCTGCTTTTAAAGTGGGTGGTCATGGCCCACCTGTAGCTACACCACATTTCTATCTAGGCTTCAGAATGCACATGCATCTGTGCTGCGAGCCAGAAGTACTCGCCAGTGGAAAGTAGAGATGTCTAGCCCCTTGCCAAGTTGGGGCACAGGTTCCAGCTGTGGACTCCAAATGGTTTCTCTACCAGCCTTCCCTGCTCACCTGACAATCTTTGTCTCCATCTTCTCAAGCCCTGTCCCCTGGCTGATCGACCTCTGGCAGCCCCAGAGAGACAGGGACCTGATGCTGCTGGCTGACAGTGCTTGCTCATTATCTCCCCAGACTCAAGAAAGCCCAGAGCTCCTACGGCACCTGCATTGTTCACAGAGGAGAGGAGAGTGGTGGAGTGGGAATGCTCATGCTATATTGAAACCAGGCCCCTGCACTAGGCTGAGGAGCAGACAACTGTTGCATGAGGGAGTGAAGGAAATGAGCTTGGCAGGGCTAGTGGAATGTGCAGAATCCACCTGACTCCCTGCTTCAAGTGCAAACTATGCCTGCTTCTTCCAGAATGAGCCGGATTAGGGGGAAGGAAGCTGAACACCTGCTGGGCGAGGGAAGGACAGTGAACTGAATTCAGTTTCAGCAAAGGGAGGAAGGCAGGATGGATCCCTGTATGAACAAGGGGTCAGGGCACCTGCAGACCTTTGCCATGGGTGGGGATTGGTTCTTGTATCATCCTGAGGCGATGTGAGGGTTACTGAGGAGCAGGCATCTGGCCTCACCCACACCCCCCACACTGGTCAGCACTGCACCTTGTCTCCTGCTATCTGGGGGCAGCGGCTGGATTAACCCATCACTGGGTCCTGGGCACAATACATCTCTGAGGCCCAGCTATCTCATGAAGCACGGGAGCCATCACACGGTGCACCCGCTGCAGCCAGGCTGCCGCTCTGCGTGTCTGCCGAGACCGGCTCTAACCCTGCTGCTCCTCGGTTCAGACACAGCAGAGGCCAGCATCTGCAAGTAGCACCATCTGTCCATGTCCCAGCTTCATAAACAAGGAGCAGGAGTGCGTGACACAAACTCCAGCTGGCCCAAGGAGCGTGCGCAATGAGGACTCCTCAGAGCCAAATGAGCATAAAGCCAATGTCAGCCCTGTTAAATGGACTTCCCCAGCCCCAGCTCACCCCAGCCACCCATCCAGCTCTCTACTCTGACCATGCCTCACTCATATTCTCCTCCCTTGTACCAGCAGCAGCCAGCTGAGAGCAAGAGGAGCTGCAGTGACAACCTGGCTGCTTTGCAATGCAGTCCCACAAGCTTGTGTCACAGTAGCATGACTCCCCAAGCCACACACACACCCCCTACCCTAGCTGGATACCAACACCTGCCTTCTCCCACCTCCCTGGCCCTGCATCACCACAAGGGACTAACCCTTTTTTCCTTAGAAAATACCAAACTACTGAAACTTTTTACATATTGGAGTTCCTGGAGCGGGAAAAAAAAAGGGGGAATTTCTGGTTAAAGTCAGAGGGGCCAAGGGCAGTATAGGAGACAGGTCCAAGACCTGCTCTTTGTGATTCAGAGACCTCTCTTTCATCCCAGGTGAGGGCCCTCATCACCAGGCCATAGAGCCTGCCTTATTCTTGCTGGCCTAGAGACTATTTGTTTATTCATACTGTGATGTTCCTCTCCCAGAATCTGGTCCAGTGTGCCACTGTGACCCCCTGATTCCCAGTTCAGAACACCGACTTACCCCCCGTGCCACGTGACCACTCACTCCTGAGTCTGTCCACACTAGCCGCCTGTATGTATGTGGTCTCAGGCAGTGGGTGTGTGCCACCTGATCACTCGTGAGATGGTCTCCCAGAGAGCACCCTCAGCCCTCAGATACCACACTGGGAACTTATGTCCTACAGGGATCTGGACCCTTCCCCAATCACTGTAGACTCATAGATCTTTGTTCATCCTCTTATCAATGAAACGAATATGCCCAGCCTCACTCATTCTCTCCTTATTGATTAGAATATGATTTACAATGAGTATATAGCAAATCAATGCACAATCATTTAATGAAAGAGTCAGGAGTTACCACAAGCAAATAAGAGATATAAAATGCTTGCTAACCTAACAACACTACTATAATTATGCTCATCTCACCACTCAGATCTAGTTGTGATGGTTTGCAGCCGATCACTGCCTATTCCTAGGCAGAGCCCAATCCTTCTTTTCAAGCTGGAGAGTCTCTGGCAAAAAACCCCTAGCTGTTTCAAGTGTCTGTATTTGTTTTGCAAACTTCCTTCAGCCCCTCCCTTTCCTGGGCAGAAGGGATTTTCTTTGTTTCACCTGAGCCAGGGAGCTCAATTTGCATTGTCCCTGTCGTGCACCTCTCCAGTCTCTGTGCCCTGATGGTCTGAGCGTGCAACATACTTCACCTCTGTATACATACATGACACTGCAGGACACATGATACCACAACAAATAGGTAATGCATTCAAAAGGGAACCTCACATGACATAATTGGCATCAAACCGTACAATTACATTGCAAAAGTGAACAGAAAAGTCACATGGCTCAGCACCTAGTGCACCCTGTGACACATACAAAATGGTGAAACTCCAATAGGAGCACTGACAAGAGGCCAACCTGCTGTGCTGGCGGTTAGAGTGCTCAACTGGGACATGAGCACACCTGATTCAAGTCATGTTCCCATAACTGTGGGAGGAGCTCCTGGGCCTGGAGCTCCTTGCAACTCTGTGTAAATCAGGTGTGACTCTGGTAATTGCTGCTGTTACCCTCAGCAGAGGAGTGTTGCAAGACAAGAGAACCCAGGTGGTGCAGGCCTTGTGCTGATACTCTGCACAGGGAGGTTAAAAACCCCTAGCCTGGCTTTTTTGGGGTGAGGGTGTGTTGAAAGTGTGTTTCAGAAAAGGTAATTTTTCAGGTATCTCCTTGCTCCCTGATCTTAGGCAGAAAAAATGAATCTGTTGAATCCAGCCTTTTCTCTCCAAAGTCCATCATCTCACCAGGAAGCACCCATGTAAAGCTACCATCAGAATGAGACTGTATGGATTTAATCTTTATAGGCAGGCAGAGACAGGACATGGCCTGTATTGTGTACAGTCCTGCAATTTATGTGCTGGCAGCAGTGGTTGATGGGATATGCAATCTGAGGTTCAAAAGTGTGCTTAAGCTTTGTAAATACAATTGGTTCAAGCTGAAGTGAGTGAACAATGTGGAATGTTTTTAGGCTAAATCTGACTTTAGAAAAAGCCAGTGCTACTTGACTGCCTTATGAAAACATGCATCTCTGGGGTCAACACGTAACCTTCTGGCTCAGAAATCAAGGACCTCAGTCACTAACTGAAAACTAAAATGTTGCATCTGCTCTGAGTGCAAAAAAACTGTACACAGAGAAAGTAAGAAGTCTCCCTGAGCAGCTCTGTCCTATGCTGGTGGTCTCCAAGCCTCAGCACTGGATTTCTGGCTCGCTCACTCTATTCTTCAAAACAATTAATAATCATAATCCATATAAAACTGTCATATTGGTTCAACATGGACGTCACCAAAGCCCTCACTAATTTATCAAAGATTTAGTGTTCAGCTGAACCAAGGCTCATTTTTGTAAGCAGATGCAGTTCGCTGGAATGTCTTGTCATCATCCGTAAGTCTCCACTGGAAAGATGCATCATATCAGCAACTTCTAAACCTTAAAAAATGCACACTTAAAATAGTAAAGTAAACAGTTAGTGCTGGTTCTGTGTGACCTATTCATGAAATAAATTGAGCTTTAGAGATGCTGTTGTGTGTGCTCTGAAGTGGGGCTGTGTTAATGTGGCTATCGATGGATGGCTGCGTTCTACAATATTTGGCAGGTCAATTGCAGAATATGTCCTTCATGACTTCACAGTGCACAGTGCAAAGAAATGATTCTTCAGTTTCTTGTCTATTCTGAAGAATGGAAAGAAAATTGGGGCTGAATCCTTGCTGTGGAGCAGAGACTTGAACTGTGATCTCCCTGCTCCCAAAGAAGCCTAATCACCAGACTTGTAGACTATTATGGGCTGGGCTTTTGGCACACTCTTCTGTTGAAGCTGTTCCACTTTTCCAGCAAAAGTGAGTGAGAATATCTCTAGGCATAGACGTTCACAAGGGAGAAGGAAAGCCTGGCTTTCAGTCTCTATGTAAGTGACTCTTCAGCTGTTTATGCAAAGTGGAACAATTTTAACAGGAGATACCAAGAGACCCATACCAGAGTACCCAACAGGGGTGGCCACTCAGCACTCCCAGGCTACTGGACATTTTGTTACTTCTCCCACCTGCATGACTCTGAACCCCATGACCACAGAGCTATGCTCAGCTTCAAACCAGAAAAATGACCTGCCTAAGATCTCATCATCTGATGGCTTTGGCAAGCATCCAGGATGCAGGATTTGAACCTAGGGGCTTGTCTCCACTGTCAACAGCAAAATTGCCACCGTAAGATTGACCTTCCTGAGTGACTGATAGGGTCTGTGAAAACCTGCTCAGTCGATAGGGAAGCTGATCTATTAAGACTGCCCCAGCAACTGGAGTAGTGCTAAGTTGAAGGGAGTCTTCTGCATTTGGCTCATTGCAGTGGACAGGCCGGCCGTAGGGCAATCAAATGGGGATATTTTAAGTAAGTTGCATATCTCGGTTTAGGTAGTGGAGACCTGTGCTTTGTCTCCCCATCCCAGGTGAATGTCCTAACTTTTGGGCTCAGAAATACAAAAAGGGGTCCAAAACATTTTCTCTTCTGGTTTTTGTTAATGGTGCCTAATAGCCCTTGTGAATCTTGCCCCAAAATGGCAATGTTTCATCTGGATAAAGCCAAAACTGCTCATTTTGCCAGTTGAACACATCTCCCTTTTTTATTTTGGCCAAAGCAATTCACTGAACATGCTGTGAATTTGCAAAATGTTTCAGTTGTCCTGAATCTGCATTTTGTCTTAAAACAACAAAAAAAAAGTCTGTCCAAAGTCCTTCCCCTAGCTCTAATCACAAGAAGGGTATGTTGCATGAAGGAGTTGGGTGTGGGGAACGCAGTGACCATAGACAGACATACAGAACTTACAGAACTTGTGAACAAGCGCCATGGTCTACACCTAGTCTCCTCTGTGCAGTGCAGACAAAGGGAGTTTTAGTCCCTGCTTTACAAAGAGTGGGGCATCAGCACAGTGCAAGGAGCAGGCGGGAAGGCTTGCGGATGGCTGGCGGGGTGGTTCACACCCTGTTACCTGTGAGGAGGACAAGGAGTAGCAAGGCGGAGTGGGAGGAGGGAGTGAAGAGGAAGTAGCAGAGGTTTACGGGAGGTGGGTCCAGGAAAGCTGGAGAGTCTGTGAAGGACACTGATGTGCTTTGTGGTACCAAAGGGCCTTCAGAGTGAGTGTGGGGCACAGGCTGAAGACAACCTCCTTTGCCACACCCCAGGCTGGAGGAGGCTGGGAGGTGTGGGAAATGAGTCAGCGCAGCTGTGGGAATGCAGGTTATCCCTGAGGAAAGGGATAGATCGGGGTGGCCAAACTTATGGAACTCAAGAGCCGCACAAGTTGATTATTAAACCTTCGAGAGCCACACTGAGGCATATAGCCATATACTTTTACCTACTCCAAAATTACCAAGTTTAAAATTCATTGCACACTTTAATTTTATCATAAAAAGAGGACAACTATTGATCCTACTAATGTCAGATTCTAATAATTACTTAAGGTTACCAATGAAGTTAGGCCTACACAGTAAAAACTTAGCTGCTGCTCGATGTAGAAGACTGCAGGCTAGTGGTGAGTTATTTAAAATTCTGGTCATGCTGCACTTCTCCCCGCTGTTCCCTGGCCATGTCGTGCTTCTCGCCACCATCCCTTACCCCCTCCTGAACTCCTAGGCTCAGGCTGCTTTCCTAAACTGATTTGCTGACATTCTTCCGGGAGCCACAATTTTTCATTCAAGATGTGGCTCCTGAGCCGCAGTTTGGCCATGCCTGGGATAGAGGAACTACAGGCGCTGCTGTGGAAGGATGGTTCTGGTTGACTTTCAGCTAAGTGAGGGCTGTTGCTGATGTGTTGGGAAGGCATCCAGAGAGGATGAAAGATTGGCTGTGGTGAAGAAGTGGCCTAGAGCACCAGGCATTGCCAGACTGGCAGGCCATGGGAATGACGGGAGACAGAGCTGCGTCTGAGGATCGAAGGACCATGGCACAGTCAAGCACCAAATCCCTCACGGAGCCAAGGGGGGTTTCAGGGCATGGAAGCCAGGGCCAACTGAGTCGAGAGCACTGGCTAAGAGCCCCAAGTAGGGTGTTTTTTACACTGCATTGGAGCAGCACCCTGATCTGAAAGGACTGAGGTTACTAGGGTGGGAAGGTGGCTAAGTTGTGCGGAGACATGACCAGGGGAGTCACTGATCGCAGGCCTGCTAACAGAGTGCTCAGTCCTGGAAGAAATCAGGTCCCAGGACAGCTATTTTTGCCCGGGAGAAGCAAAAGGAAGGCCTGACTGGGACTCCCCACACTCCCCCACTCGCTGGTGGCAGAAGGCACAAGGGTGGGCAGGTTATTGGGGCAGAAAAGCTGCAGCTGGGGGTTTGCTGCAGAGCTGGGCATGTCCAGCTGAGGAGAAGAAGTGGACAGTGTTTGAATGAAGTGACGTGGGGGGCTTAATGCATGGAGCGGGTAGCCACGCCGTTGTCTGCCTGTGCTGTGGGGTGAGTGTGGGGCCTCGTCGCGGCCAGGCTATCAGAGAAAGGAGCCTTTGGGCAGAGACAGCTTTCCTCAGGGCAGGCTACCATTGTGAACGGACTGCGTACTAGTGCAGGCCCTGCCCAGAGCGCGGATGCTTCGCTTTGCATCCCTGATAGCCAGGGAGGATAATGGGGATGGCTGAAGCACATTGAAATTGGTAGCACGTGGATGGTAGGTGAGGTGACCAGTGCGGACTGAGGCGAAGGTGCTGTGAATGGGCAGGGAGGGGAGGTGGCAAAGGAGAGGTGCCTTGGGGCAGTTGCAAGGCTATGAGAAGGATCTAGGGAGCTTGGGGAGGAAGAAACAATATCATTTACCATGTATTATTCTTACTGCCTTATACAGTAAATTGTATTTGTACAAGAACTTTTTTGTATCAAACCAGCTTTTATCACTGAATCAATCATGCTTTTCTATTCTTGTTCTGCACAAATGACCTTTTTTAGCTCTCCTCAGCTTTTTCCTGATGGGTCTCATTAGGGGCTGGGGCTGAGTCTTGCTGGCATTCACTTGCACTTATCATCTTGGGATTTTTTGGACACAGCTTTGTTGAAATGTCTTAGCAGTTTTTTGCTGCTATGCTTAGCATCAACCATTACTTCAGATTCAAATGCCTGTATCCCACAAAGTCATCAGATAGGACAAGAATTCTCCTCACCTCTGGCTCAGGAATGAGAAAGCATCCTCAAAAGATATAGAGCTGGGATACTCAGACCTCAGGGGCTTCAGCAGCCAAATTAGCAATCAGCATGAGTCCAAAGAGCCACACTAGCACAAAACAAATGAGTCCTGTGACACTTTTAAAGACTAACAAATTTATTTATCACATGAGCTTTTATGGGAGAAAAATCCCACTTCATTATATATAATTCTCACAGCCAAATGCCTGACTGAGTATTGTTATTTTATCAGCTACAATTATTTGATAACCTAGTAAAAGCATCCTGACTGGTTAATAATTAACTCACACAGTGTTTGAATATCCTGTGTGGCAAAGAGCCTTAGGGATACTTTGGTGCCTAAGCCTTGCTCTGGGCCCTGCCGGCTTAGGGGTACAGAAAACTAGCCACCTCTTCAGATGCTTATTGAAGCCTGGCCTAAACAGTTACAATGTGGGGGTGCAGAGCTGGCCAGGATGGCTCCTGAGAGCAGATTTTCTTGTGCTTTCTGCCCCTGCTCTCAGCTGAAGGCAGGAAGCTAAGAGTTACATTTTCAAAAAAACAACAGGTTAATTAAAGCAGGTCAAAGTCTGCATCAGGAGAATATATTATCTGCAAACAAACTGGATTTTACAAATGTGTTTCTTATTCCCGGTGGCTCAGTGCATGGTTTCTGCAGACATTTTAATCTGTGACTTGTTTGTGAAGTGGTTTCTGTTCTTACTGGTTAGCCATGAGTTGCTATGTGTGGTCTGTGGTTGGCAGCTTTCTGTGAGACACCTGATGTAACTTCAATTACCTGATTGTCTTGGAAAGCCTGGGTTTTACAAAGAAGCAATATCAAATCCTTTTCTATGAGAGATTTCCTTTCTGATTAATTACATTTATGCTCCCAGCAATATGTAGTCACAGCCTGACCAAGTGCTCTTGTTTTTGGCAAACGTTCCTTGCCTACGCATACAAATGCCACCAGCTATATGGTCATGAATGAGGGGCTGCAGGCATTAGTGAAATCAGTCAGAAGGCTTTATTTGCATAAATGTTCGCAACTCCTTGATTACTGTATTTGCCCCGCTCTACAGCTAGGCAAACATCTGTGAACATCACAGAAGGTTCTGGATGAGTTTGCGGTGTGGCATGGCAGAAACCTTAGTTCTGTTTTCATTCAATCTGAATGGGCTCTCCCATCTCTCCAGTTCTTAGATCCTAGAATATTAGAGCTGGAAGGGAGCGGATAAGGTCATCTAGTCGAACCCCCTGCTAAAAGTAGGACTATTCCCATTAAATCATCCCAGTCAGGGTTTGATCCAACTGGGTGTTAAAAAGTTTCCAAAGATGGAGATTTCACCGCCTCCCTAGGTAACCCATTCCAGTGCTTCACCACCCTCCTAGTGAGAAAGTTTTACCTAATATCCAGCCTAGACCACCCAAGCTGCAGCTTGAAACCATTGCTCCTAGTTCCATCCTTTGTTACTACTGAGAACAGCCTAGCTCCTCCCTCTTTGGAGCGCCCCTTCAAGTAGTTGAAAGTAGTTATCAAACCCCTCTCAGTCTTCTCTTCTGCAGACTAAATAAGCCACGTTCCTTCAGTCTCTCCTCATAAGTCGTGTGCTCCAGCCGCCTAATCATTTTGTTGCCCTCCACTGGACTCTTTCTAATTTGTCAACATCCTTTCTGTAATAGGGAGCCCAAAACAGGACACAATATACTAGATGCAGCTTCACCAGTGCCAACTAAAGGGAAATAATCACATCCCTCAATCTACTGGCAACAGTCCTACTTATGCAGCCCAATATGCTGTTGGCCTTTTTGGCAACAAGGATGCACTGTTGACTCATATCCAGTTTCCCAACCACCATAACCTGCAGGTCCTTTCCTACAGAGCTGCTACTTAGCCGGCCAGTCCTCAGCCTGTAAGCAATACATGGGATTTTTCCATACTAAGTGCAAGTCTTTGCACTTCTCCTTGTTGAATCTCATGAGATTTCATTTGGCCTAATGCTCCAGCTTTCCTAGGTCTCCCTGAATCCCATCCCTACACTCCAGGATATCTACCATTCCTCCCAGCTTTCTGTCATCTGCAAACTTACTGAGCATGCAGGCTATCCCATCAATGAAGATGCTGAACAAAATTAGCACCAAGACCAAACCGTGGGGGACTCTGCTTGTTACTTGTTGCCAACCAGACATTGAACCATTGATCCCTACCCACTGAGCATGATCATCTAGCCAGCTTTCTAGCCACCTTATAGTCCAATCACCCAAACCATACTTTCTTAACTTGCTGACAAGAATGTTGTGGGAAACTGTATCAAAAGCTTACTCAAAAGGTGTTGAAATCCCATGGGTTTGCAGGGCGACACCTCCTTGCTAACTGTATGTTGGATAAATACAGCAGAAGAGCCAAATGATGGGCAGTCATAACTCCACAGAAGGCAGCTGAATTATACCAGGTGTGTGTCTGGCTCAAAGTTTCTCTAGTATGCGAGGAACTGGAATGAGTGTCTGTTAGGTCATTTGTATCATAAAGATCCAGCATAGTTTGTTGTTCCAGTTGCTCCAATGACATGTCAGGAGATTTAGGACTCTTCTGTTTCCAGTCTCTTCTAGAGCTGGTTTTGGAGTTTGGAACTTCTGGAAGACTTATCTTTCGAAGTGGAGCAGCAGGACTCTGGATCAGTCGTTTCAGGCATGGTGATGTATGGTGTGATTGAACAGGAGCCTTCAGACCAGAACAACACAGCCCATGGGAATGAAGAAAAGACACACAAAGAGAAGGCTGCTGATGAAGCAAAAGACTTAACCATATGCACACATGTCCAGCCACCCCTGTTTGCTGAGCGGAAGAATGGTGAGTTCCTTTTCCATTACAGTAAGAAAGGAGAGAACTGTTTGAGCAAATTGTGTACTTGGTAGTAGGTGTGGAGTGATGCTAAGACAGAATCAGGATTTAAGTGGATGGAGACTGTTTCATTCTGGTGCTTTGGAATATAATGGTTTAAAACTGTAACTGAATGGGAGAGGGGAAATTGTGTCTGTGTCTGCCTTAAATACTGTCACCAGACTGTAGACTGCCAGCACCCTCACTGCAATCCAAACATTTGTTACAGTTACATCTGAAATGCAACATTCAAACTGGAGTCTAAACAGAGTCTGGTGTCCTGACCACAATTCTGGAGTTTCTTTGATAGTTAAAATAACAAGAAGATTGCCTTTGGTGAAAGGATGGGGGCAATTTTTTGTCTGTAAAGACTTCAGGCTGGGAAGGATTCCCATAGGCCAGTCTTGCTTTTATTTATGCCACTGTAAACTTAGAATCATTCCACTGACTTCAACAAACTTACTCCAGATTTACCCCAACATAACTGAGACCAAAAGTTGATCCTTGACACTGACAGACTTGGCCAGCAGCTATGTTAATTCATACGTGATCTAATTTCCAGAACTCCTGCTGGAAATTAGAAAATTTCTAACCGTCAGAGTAGTGACATTCTGGGACAGTTTCTCAATGGCATTTGTTGGGGCAACTTAATTTGTTTTCAGAAAAAGCAGGACAAATTCATGAGTACAACTGTGCAATGGTGATGTCTGTCTTAAGAGTGGGAAGTGCCAGGGCTCAACAGCGCTGGAGATCACTTCTGGTTTTATGTTTCATGTTCCTAAAGCTCATGCTTCAGGGTTTCTGCTGGCATGCAGGAAGGGCGAGGAGGGGATTCCTTCACAATGTATAAACATAAGAATGGCCGTACTGCATCGGACTAGTGATTCACCTCGTTCAATATCCTGTGTTCTGCCAGTGGGTAGTACCAAAGCTTCTAAGGGAATGAAAAGGACAAATGAATTATGAAGTGATCTGGTCATAGGTTTTGGCACTCAGATATTTAGGGACACCCTGAGTCTGTGGCTGCATCCTGATCATCCTGGCTAATAGCCACCGATGAACCTATCCTCTGTGAACTTATCTAACTCTTTTTGGAGCCTGGTTATACTTTTAGCCGTCACAATATTTCCTGGCAGTGAGACTCACAGGGTGACTGTGTTGTGTGAAGAAATACTTCCATATGTCTGTTTTAAACCTGCTGTCTATTAATTTCACCCCAGTTCTTGTATTATCTGAAGGGGTAAATAACACTTCCCTATTCACTTTCTCCACACCAGTCATGATTTCATAGCCCTCTGTCATATCCCCCCCCCAGTCTTCTTTTTTCCCAGCTGAACAATCCCAAATTTTTAATCTCTCCTTATACAGAAGCTGTTCCATATCCCTAACAAGTTTTGTGGCTTTTCTCTGTACTTTTTCTAATTTTAATGTAGCTTGGTTGAGATGGGGGGACCAGAATTACAGGTGTGGGTGTACCAATAGTTAAATAGTAGCATTATTGTATTTTTCTGTTTTACTTTCTATCCTGCTCCTATACTTTGTATCATTCAGTTAGCTTTTTTGACTGCCACTGCACATTGACTGGATGTGCAAAGAACTATCCAGAACTCCAAAATCAATTTCTTGAGTGGTAACAACTAGTCTAAACTTCATCACTTTGTATGTCTAGTTGGAATTATATTTTCCAATGTGCATTACTTTGCATTTATCAACATTTAGTTTCATCTGCCATTTTGTTGCCCAGTTACCCAGTTTTGTGAGATCCCTTGATAATTCTCGGCAACTAGCTTTGGACTTATACAATTACTCAAGCTAATTATCATCTGCAAACTTTGCCACCTCACTTTTGACTCCTTATTCTGGGAGGGGTTTTTTATCATCATCTGCTTTGTGGCTGGAGTTGGGACTCTGGACAGACTGGGCCACAGTTCTGAGGTGGCATAAACCAGTGATGTACAAACTGAGGGATGTCCCTGGATGCAGGAGGTTCTAGGGGACTGCGGAAGACCATAAAGAAACGGCAACCTTTCGTCTTTGTAGAAACAAACTACAAATTTCACAGGTGAGGGACTGGGATTACCCCCAAATTGGTTGCCATAATAGCAGACATGGGGTACAACCTCAACAAACAATGGGGGAGTGCATGGGAGTGGGTATTGCACGGTGGGACAAGAGTCAGACTTAAGAAATAGTTCTCCACACAGCAAACACTATGGATGCCATGGCAAGCCATTGCCACTCTCTGGCTGCCCAGCTCTGAGGCACCAGCGCCTCCTGTAGCAGCAGTGCAGAAGAAGGGCAGCAATAGGGCATGACTGGAGGGCTGACAAATTACATGACAGGTAAGTGGAGCCCAGCTGGGAAAGTTTGCATACCCTGCTATAAACCATTCTCTCTCCCAGGTGCATGGGTGGCTGACTTTTGCTGAACTCAGTGGTTCACAATCTGCGGCCCAATTGGTGCACACATTGAATCATCCACAGGGCCATACAGGAAGTATTGGACATGTCCCATACCAGTAAATGGTTGAGAACCATCAGTCAAACCCATCACCCTGTGAGCAGTCAGGGGGGATTTTTTCCACAGGTCAGTGTGGCAGTGACCTTGGGCTTTTTTTTGCCATTCTCTTCAGTGTGTGGGTGCAGGTCACGTGCCAAAATTATCTGGGTGTATCCCACTTAATTCCCTGCCATTGTCGGAGAGTCAGGCACTGGTTTGCCTCAGTCATTCCTGTTAGCTACCTGTGGCAGATGCTGGTTTAATCTCCTGTGGTCTATGATGCTTTGGTCCAAGTTTGGTTGTAAAGTGAGACTAGAATAAAACTTTATCCGAACAAAACCTGCTGGAGTTGTTTACTGTTTCTTTTAGCCAGCACATGGTAGTTGACAAGATGACAATTCCTTTAATGCACCATTACGGCTTCAACATTAAGTCTGCAAAAGTCAAGAAATGTGAAAGTTAAGCTTGACGTTCTATTTACCTTGTGTCTTGGACTGTTTTGTGTTACTGTAAATCATGAGTAACCCAACTAATGCTAGTGGAGTTCTACTGGCAACAAATTGGAGTAATGCAGCCATGAATATAGGCTCAGAGCTTTTAAGCAATCAGTTGTATCCTGTTTTTTCAGACAGTATCCAATCATGTGACCATATAATCATGTGATATATAATCAAAGATACCTAACATGATCATGAATTTAAAGACTGCTGCTGAAGACATACATATGAAAGGGCAGAGTTCAGACAGTCAGCTTCACTATTTACAGTTCTTGTGCAAGCTTCACATAGCGCAGGGGTACTCAAATGGCGGCCCGCAGTCCACAATCCGGACCGCAAAGACGTTTCTGGTGGACCGCCACAGTGGCCTGCCCTATTTGCATGTAAAAGCCGAACGTGAAGCAATGTTCCCTCTAAGGCTGTTTGAGTATCCCCTGCTCTAAGGGCAGCTGAGCAACTCCTGTTGCTCGCTGCGCTGCCCCCCCCACGGAGCCTGCAGCGCAGCCACCCCCCTGCTCCTGGCATCACCGCCGCCGCCGCCCCGCTCCTGGCATGGCCGCCGCCCCCCAACTCCCAGCATCGCTGCCGCCGCCACCCCCCCCACTCCCAGCATCGCCGCCACCCCCCCACTCCTGGCATGGCCGCCGCTCCCCAACTCCCAGCATCGCTGCCACCGCCGCCCCACAACTCCCAGCATCGGT
>ML682310.1:2019314-2110459 GCA_007922195.1 Podocnemis expansa | reverse complement strand
CCCCCCCACCCTAGTTGTTTGTGGACCCTGGTCAATGGTGGAAGGCTGAATGTGGACCCGCTCGCAAAAAGTTTGAGTACCCCTGACATAGCGTTTTGCATTTAATGTCCCATCTTTTTTTATTTTAAAGTCAAAGACAAAGTCTGAGCTCTATAATTAATGGGCACCCATGTGCTAGTTGCTGTCAGTCAAAATCACTGGTAAACTAAGCACTTGTACATCTAGTTTGCATCAGCCTAATTAATCTTCGTATTTGTAGTATGCTCATCACTGCGCTGTTTAGCATTCTAGGCTGAATAGAGCTCCATGCTTGTGTCTCCTTAGAGCAGGGTCATTCAAGCAGTCCTGATGAGAGAGTACCTCACGCCCTGGCTTGCGTCCAGGGGCTGCATTTTAAATAAATGCAGTAGCCTGGAATGATCCAAAGGGGCAGCCGTGTTAGTCTAGTTCGAGTCCTGTGGCACTTAAAGACTAGCAAATGTATTCATTGCATGAGCTTTTGTGGGAGAAAATCCCACTTCCTCAGACGCTTTGAAGATGAGGGAACTTAGAGCCTGTTTCTCCAGCTGTTGCGTCTCATGTTGTCTTCAGCTGGAGTTGGAAAAGCTGCCAAGTGTCAGGCGTCTCATGTGGCACTTGTCCATTTCCCTTTGATGTCAATATTCCTGTGGAGCAACTGTGATTTCACGTGCAGGTGATGAGAGAGGCTGTGAGCTGGCCCTTTAAATTCCAGGGTGGGGAGAGGAAGAAGAGGAGTGGCTGCTTCTCCCCCTATCCTGTGAGCCCCCCCGTGCCCCCGGGACGAGCAGAAGCTCCTCCAGAAGCACTTCTCCACCCCGCAGAAAGCAGCATGGCCCATGCTGTATGGAGGGACCCAGGACCCAACACCCTCCCCACCGCCCCAATGGCTCATCCTCTCAAAGTCCTCCTGCCTCCGCTCCTGCTGCCCCTCCTGGCCCCAGACTCCCCCCTGTGTTGCACAGGTGCCCGAAATCTCATCCTTGTTGGCGAGGGCCCAGGAGCTTCCCCCCCCCCCCGCCCGGCTTCAGGTGGTGAGTTGTTCATCACCAGGGCTCTGATAAGGGACATCCTGTTCCTCTACATGAGTTCCTTAGCAGAGTATCCACTGTCCTCACTAGGGAGTGAGATCTCTGTGACGGAAGGGGAGTTTTTCTGGCAGAGGATCACTGCCTACCCGTAGTGTGCCCCCCCCCGGGCTTGGCTCATAACAGAGGATCACCATCTTCCCCATTTTTGCTCCCCACCCCCATTCCCATGGTCCCACATGTGTAACAGGACCACAAGGCAGATGTTTTTTCCTGTAAATGCCATATCTTGAGCTGCACCCCTCTAGGCTGTGATGCAGTCAGGGTGCTTGGCCCGTTGCAGGGTCCATGCTGAAAAGAGTGCATCGAAACAGTCCCATCCATCCCCTCCCCTGGTCTCCATCTGCATCGGTCACTGCTGCTGGCCACACATATCTGGTGTGTTTTATTCCCACTCACCCTGCAGAGCCCGCTTAGCTTCCTGGAAGGGTGATGGGTTTGCAGACCTCTACCAGATATGCCAGAGTAAAGCCAGGATAGCCCCTGAGTTGCACAGGGTCACTGAGGACAGTAAGGTCAGCCAGGAGTCACTGTGGGCAATGGGATCACTCAGGGGTCACTGCAAGCCATGGGGTCAGTGTGGGCATCCCATGACCGGTCTTTGCAGAAAGGTTCCCTGGCAGTGTTGGCAGGGAAGCACAGGATGGGCATCTTTCGGCACAGGCTCATGGGCATCTTTAAGCATGTGAGTGACTACATGTAATGATCCCAGGGGAAGTCGATGGCAGTTAGGTGCCCAGCCTCCTTGTTCCCTTCTGTAAATACTCCTGCAGCTTTCAGCACCCAAATCCCTTTACCACTTCAGGCCTAAGTCAATTTAGAAAGTGGGACCTAGACTCTTAAGTCACCCAGGTACTTTTGAAATCTCGATTCCTGGCCTGTTGGTGATGTGGCTGGCCCAGCTCTCACATATACCGCCTGGCCTCGCCCTTCAGCTCCAGCCATGTCCCTTGACGAGGCTCAGCCTTTCCTCCATTTGTTACATTTCTGCCAGCACGGCTAGGGCTGTGGCTGTCTGTCATGTCCTTCTATAAAACATCAAGAAATCCCTGGAGCAGGCGATCCTGCTGCTGCTGAGCACGTCCAGCTGAGTGCTCGGCTCTACTCATTGCCTAGGAACAGGACCAGACCATCCAGGTATATCCCTCTCTCAGCCTCACTTACTGCAGTCTCTCTCTCTCCCTTTGGACTTGAAAATAAACTGTTGCGTGGCACAGACCGCATCAGTTACACGTGCCCCTGCTAGCAGCAAGCAGTTCTGCTCCTGCACCACATGTTCTTCCCAGTGCCAGCGTCTGCCAGAGTTCAGAGCCCTGTTTTTTTCAGACTAAGTACGAGTGAGTCTGTCTGGTTGCCAGATCCTCCTCTTTGCCCAGGCCGTCAGCCCTATGGCCCTGATGCAGACCCTCATGGACCCTGGAATTTATAGGTCAATCTGCACAAGTCACACTGCTAGGTCTTGAGGTGGATATGTGTGGATGGGGGAGAGCTTTCCCATGGGCTGTGGGGAAGATGGGCCCCTGTTCCCATGGGTTCTGGTGAGGAAGGGAGGAAGGGGACCCTGTTCCCATGGACATGCGAGAGGAAGGGCTCCCACTGCCCATGGTACCCGAGAAGCTGCAGCCCTGTTACTGGAGGTCTTGCGGTGTCCTTTGCAGATCCACATGCCCTATTGCTTTCATTTACAGTTGGTTGCACCAAAGATAAAATATTTGCTCTCCTCAGCTGCCCCATGGATGAGGAATGTCCTAGGTTCCTCTCTTAAGGTCTGGCACTCTGCTGTTTATGGGCACTGTTGATCTGCAGCCAGAGGCTAAGGTGCTGGTATCCTCCCTTCTCTTTCCTGTTTCCTCAGGAGCCTGGTAGGAACTGCTCTCCTCATTTCCAGAGTGAGCATAGACGTGCTCAGCCTCTTTGTGGGCCTTGTCTCCCCGCCCCTCTCTGCCCACTTTGTTCACTAATAGCGTCTTTCTGGCCCAATACAAAATTGCTGCAGAGCTACACCTTGTCCTCTGCAGGTTCTGCTGTGGGGACGTTTGCCAGCCAGGGTTGCCAAATTTTTCCAGATAAGCAAATTTTGTCTTGTTTGAAAGCCCAGCCTCTTATAATCTCATAGCTGCATTTTGGGTTTCCTTTGGGCACTTCTTTTTGGCATAAAACAAGCCCAAAGGAAGCCCCAAAAGAGTCTGCCACTCTGCCCAGGCAGGTCAGCCCAGGGGCAGGGCCGCGGAGGTAGTCAACATGACCTCACACCCAGAGGCAGCCAAATGCGCACGGAGCATGCGGTGTAAGCCCCCGCTGCTCAGCCAATCCAGCCCCCATGGGTTGGCTTGTTTCGAAAGGCGGCTTGGCTTGTTTCTGTTGTGTCAGCTGCCATCCCTTTCAATTCCACATCTCTCCTCTTGCCTTCTCTATCTCGTGTCAGTCCCCAGCAGAAGAGCCCATTCTTTCTAATCTATGTGTCTTCATTACTTCTTGTACTCCCAGTTTTGACTCTTGTGTATGATTCCGTGGCTATTCAAGATTTGGGGTTTGAGCTGCATGAATGATGCCCATGTAGGCATCTCCCTCTGCTGTTTTGGCTTAGATTGATCTCTTCAGAAATGATGTCATTGTGTCACTGATTGTCACAAGAACTCAAGGATTCTCAGGACCTGTAAATGATGTACCCTGTCAGACAGCTTCCTGAGATACTCTCAGTGCTTATCGTGACTGCTCAGTGCATGAGGATTTGTGCATGTGCCTCACATGATGAAGGGCAGGCAAAGTCTCAGGTGTAGGTTCGCTTTCCCTTTTGCCCTGCTCTTCCTTTTCTGATGGAGCTAGGAACAACCACACAGGGTCAACAGCATTTTCGCTAATTTTACATAAAGTCATCTGTGCAGGTTTTCCATTGCAGATTATGGAGAGAAACAGTCAGATTCTGCTGTTTATTTGTCTAGTGAAATAGACCCTCTGACTACCAGCTCCCTCACCCCCTGCAACAAAGAGGAGAGTTTGGAAGTGCCCATCTGGTTTGTGTTTAGCGTAATGTGCAGAAAGGTTGCACATTTTCAGGGACCTTGTTCATAAGTAGTAGATTGTACAACAGTTTATTACACAAATGAAGCTTTTTATTGCTGAGCTTTGTTGAGCTGCCAGTTGGGATAAAGAACACAATGTGCTTCATGGTCCCTCTCAAGGAAAATTAGAAAGCATTAAATTCTGCTCAAACTATCAAGCATTGGAGCACCAGTAATCAAATCCAGAACACGCTGCTGGTGGAAGGTCAAGGCTGTCTTACTTTTGGTGCCTTAGAATCAATATTGACAAAGTCCTTTCAGTAAAAGAATAGAAAAATAGTACATCTATGTCTAACTGCAAAACTCAACACAAAATGGTAAATCACAGGCATAAAGGGATTTGACCCTGTTGGTTTTGAGGGGGTAACCTGACTTCCCCTCCCCCCAAAATCTTCTTTCCTCTGATCTCCTTGTAAGCAGCCTCTCTTGTGTGCATATGTTTCAGTTTAAAGCGATATTGGAATGCAAGTGTGGTTATTAAATTGCTGTCTTGTCCCAAGCTCATTCTGCTCCCAGTTCCATATAGCCAGGTGAGAGGTGTATTTGCAGGAAGATTTTCCAAATTAGCTTCGAATCCAAATCAGATAAATATTACAAAGAATGTGTCCAACCCAAGAGATAGCTAATCCCAAATGAAATATCAGCCTGCAGTTTTGAATCTCACAGCCTGACTTTAATGCCACTTAAATCAGAGTGTAAGAAGTGAAAGAATTCCAGGAATCCAATGATACAAACTGTATTTTTAGAGCTGTGAGTGACTTGTGAGAGTGAAACATCAGTGACTAAAGATAGCCCAAGTAAGTTTTTCCATGATTTATCACAAGAATGTTTTGCAGCAAGTGAAAGTCATTGAACGCTATGATAGCAGCACATAAAAGTTGGCATGTTTTCAAGTCAAATCATTCATAACGTATTTGTCACAGTGCAAAATTTCCATCATAGAATTTTGAACTGCATCTCATTTGTAGAGGCACCATGAAAGCCACAGAGGGGATCATTTATTTTTAAATATATTTTCTCTCCTCAGCTACAGCTACAGGGGCATCCAAGCCACATGCTTGCAAGGTCTAAAACCTTCAGAAACTCTCATCCTGGGAGGACATAAAAGACAATGTGGAAGAAAATATAAAATCATCACTGATAATGTCTACAGGTGACACAAAAATTGGGGAACTGGTAAATAACAAAGGGAATAGATCAAGATTGCTTTGTAAACTGGACAAAAGCCAACAGAATGCATTTTAATGCAAGTAAATGTACAGTATCTATCTAGGAACACCAAATGTGTAGAACAGACTTGTAAGATGAGGCCCAAAGCCCCTTGCTGAAGGTAGGATACACTGGTTTATCAATCAAAGCCAGAAGGTACTACTAGGCTGACCTCCTGCATGTGATCTTCCCCCAGACAATTCCTACTGCAAATCATTTAGAAAAACATCCTATCTTGATTTAAAAATGGTCAGTAATGGAGAATCCACCATATCCACTGGTAAGTGGTTCCAGTGTATAGTTATTTGTCACTACACAAAATTTCTATCACAAAAGTGTCACCATTAAAAATGTATACCTTATTTCCCATCTGCATTTGTCTAGCTTCTAGCACTAACCATTGGATCATGTTACAAGTTTCTCTGCTAGACCAAAGATCCCATTTTTAGATATTTCTTCATGATGTAGGTTCTTGTGTACTATAATCAAGTCCCGCCCCCATCCCTTAGTCTTCTTTTTGTTAAGGTAAATAGATGGAGCTCCTTGAATCTGTTGTTATAAAGAGTGTTTTTTAATTCTGTCATCATTCTCATGGCTCTTCTCTGAACCCTCTCCAATTCATCAGCATCCTTCTTGCATTCTGGGTACCACGACTGGGCTGAGTATTCCAGCACCGGTCACACAAAGGTGAAATAACTGCTCTGCTCCTACT
Organism: Podocnemis expansa; assembly: GCA_007922195.1. Classification (NCBI taxonomy): domain Eukaryota; kingdom Metazoa; phylum Chordata; order Testudines; family Podocnemididae; genus Podocnemis; species Podocnemis expansa. The sequence goes on along the minus strand of ML682310.1, from coordinate 2,104,370 downwards.
CAATAGTCCCTTCCTCCTATGTTCAGCTGATTATTGAACACAACCCTTACTCTTTTTAGAGTCACTGCATCCCACATTCGAGTCCACCCTATTGTGGCTTGTGGGTATCTCGTGAGGCGTTCCAAAACAATTCCCAAACATCTTTCACATTTTTTCTGATCACATTTTTCCTCCGTGCTGATTTGGCCCGGAATTGTTTTCAGCTTTATGAAGCTGGCCATTTTATAGCCCCGGGGGTATATATTACTGCTCCGGACTTTGTTCTCTATGCACAAACAAATGAGATCAAGTCCTGATCACTTGTACGTCAAATATTATGAGCAAGTTTTCACTCTGTGATCAATTCCACTGAATCTGTTAGGAAAAGGGCTAATGTAGAATGGTAGCCATTGGATGCCACACTTTCTGCAGCTGTTTCTCTGGCTTCTCAATCTCAGATGCAGAGCCCCACAGCAGCTTCATTTCCCTAGGGAAACCACTCCACCTACAAAGCTAAACTCCTGACCAGCCTTGCATATGGCCTCTGTTTTGGGCAGTGGTTCCCATTGTTGCAGGTCTCTGATTCCAAAAGGAGCCTAGGATGTAAGTAGACCTGCTCTTGCATTTAACGCTCAGTTCTTGGTTGTGGCCATTGCTCAGCATCACCCAGGATCATGCCCCACGCAGGAGACTTTACATCACCTTCTCTACACCTTCTTCCATGTGATTTAACAATCAGAATTTAGGCTTGTGCCCATTTCCTTTTTCTTGTAACCAGAACTGTGATTAATAAATTAAGTATGTAAAAGATGATAAGTTTTCCTCTGCCTTCTGGAGTTGGATGAGCACCAGCTCCTGTCCTCCGCACACAGTTTGCATTTACCGTCCCTCTTATTTATATTTGTGGCTCTTTCCATGGTGGTTTTGCAATTACACAACCTGTAAAGTCCTTTGACTTTGTTCTGAGTACTCCACAAGGGGGTGTACTGAGCAGCTATCTCCCAGCTGTGACTCTCACCTGGGGCCACACTGGTTACATCTACACTTGGAACTGGGAGTGAGATTTCCTGCTTGAGTAGACACATGCACACTAGCTCACACTCAACCAGAAATAGCCCTGTAGCTGCTGCAGTATGGACAGCAGTGACCAGCGACATGGACTAGCTGCCCTGAGTATCAGACCTGCCTGGACCCCATAGGTATGTACTCAGGGCAGCTAGCCTTTGCTGCGACTTCTCACTGCCCTTGCTACCATGACCACACTACTATTTTTTAGCATGCTAGCCTGAGCAGAGCTAATGTGAGTGTGTCTGCTTGAGCTGGGAATCACATGCCTAACTGCATGTGTAAATGTAGCTGGTGTGCAAATCCCTGTGTATCACTGTTGGCTCTGGTATATGCAAACATACTTTTCATACTTGGTTTTGTCTTGAAATCTGAGTTGCACTATAAAAGGAAATAGTTTTTAATTGCAGGTAAAAAAGGCATCTTTTTTCCCCTATGGCATTCTGATCACACCTTATTTGCCCAATACTTAATGAGCCTGTGAAACTCAATGCCACAAGATCTGATTGAGGCCCGTAGCTTAGCAGAATTTAAAAAGATTGGAAGTTTCCAAGGATAATGTGTGACATTCCCATCCCAAAATCTGGTCCGGTGTGCTGCTGTGCCCCCTCATCTCTACTCCCGATCCCTGACTTACCCTGCTTTGCCAGGTGACCACTCACTCCTGAGTCAGTTCACACCAGCCTCCTGAATGTAATTGGTCCCAGGCAGCGGGAGTGTGCTTTCAAGCCAGTTGGGGGACAGTCCCTCAGTAAGCAACCCCAGCCCCCAGATGCCACACCGGGAACTGCCATCCTACAGGGATCAGGACCCTTCACCCCATCACTGTTAGGTTCATGAACTCTGGTTCACTCATTTGACAAAGAAATGAGGTACCCAGCTCTGCTCATTCACACCCTCTAAAGTTCCAACAGCTTTAGATAAAACAAATCCTAGTTGATTGATTAGAATATGATTTTAAGTGAGTTTATAGCAAATCAATACACAATCATTTATTAAATGATTCAGGAGTTACCACAAGTAAATAAAAGATATGACACACACTAACTAACATTACTATCCAAGATTACTCATCAAATCTGACTTAGCCGGGATTCTCCTCACTCTTACCCTGCTGGTGGTGTTCAGCCAATCTTAGCTCTGCAGGCCACATGAATGTTCAATCTTTTGGAGTTGTTTTGAAGATGGTACTTTTCTGGCAAAAAGCCCCTACCCATTTCCAGCATCTGAATTAGTTTTCCAAATCTCATTCCATCCTTCCTTTTTTGGCCTGAGGAGATTTTCTTTTTCTACTCAGCCAGGGAGCTCAATTTGCATGATCTTTGTCATACACCTCTCCAGCCTCCATGCTGAGATAGTCCTGATGGTCTGAACCATGTAACATGCTTCATATCTGTGCAAAGACATGATGCTGCAGGAAATATACTACCATTGTAATTAGGTAAAATATATTAGAGTATTCATACAGGAACCTTGTGTGGCACATTTGGCATCACACCCCACAATTACGTGGCAAAAGTAGGCAGAAAAGTTACATAGCTCATACCCTGCTGGTGCACGGATGTACATTCCATGACAGTGAGAATATCCGTGTTAACACTAGACAGGGTTAAAATGCATATGCACATGTTTGGAAATTCTCATACTTCAGCCAACCTCTAACTGGGGCTGAAAGAGAAATTTCCCTTATTAACTAGTTAGTCTGGAATTTTCCACTTGAGGGGTCTTTCCTTATCCTCTGCAGCACTTGGGATTAACCCCAGGCAGCCAGGATGCAAGATGACTTGTCAGAGCTGGTTTGGCAGTTTCCATGCTCTACATGGAAAGATTTCTTATAGACAGAGATTTGCTAATCTAGTGAAGGCTTGTCACAATCCAAAACAAACAAGAACTCCTTTGGCACTTTTAAAGACTAACAAATTTAGACTTTAAAAGTGCCACAGGACCCCTTGTTTGTTTTGCTTAACTAGACTAACACAGCTACTCCTTTGGAACTTATCAAGGTCCAGTAGCTGGAAACTGAAGATGGACAATTTCAAATTAGTAATGTGGGGCAAAATTCAGAACTGGGAGTAATAAACCATGGAGGCAATATGCCTAGGGACATCAACATGCCCATGGATACCAAGACACAGCATCTTTTTCTAAAAATCTCATCTAGCAGAGTGAGGAGTGCTGGGCCTGTGTCATACAGCTGGTTGCACTAGAACCATATTTCTCAGCTGGTGGGTCATGATCCCCTGGGGATTATCATGAAAGGCACATAGTGGGAGGGTCACAAAGCGTTGAAAATTACTATATCACAGTCTGAAGCAAAGAAAATCTGGCTCCAACAAATGTCCTTTCTCCTCATGGTCACACATTGTGTCAGACCTCTCTCTCTCGGCTTATCACTGTTAGCTTTGATCCATTTTTGCCCTTACTTTTCTAGTAAATGCAACAGGGCTGCAAAAATTTTCAATTTCAAATAAGCGGCGGCCAATTTGAAAAGGTTGAAAAAAATTGGGTTAGAGGACTGGAATTGTGCCCTCTGATTTTATGATCTATTATTTCTCAATATACTGGAGAAAAAGATATTCTCCTGTAATGGGTCATTGTTATATTTCTCCATTCCCAAAAAGGAACCAGATATTTTCATTGTAAATGATTTTTAGATTAAGAGAACAACAAGGAAAGAAATAACAGAGGTAAAGTCTCTGTGAGAGAACACATAGTGCGAGAAAAAGTGTGTGTGAGAAAGAGAGTGCACACTCGTGTCTGTGTATGTGTGCGCGCATGTGTGCATGCACATTTATGCTAAAAGCTCTCTGTGGACAAGGTGGCTGCTTAGAAATGTAACAGTGCTGTCCACAAAACCCCACTGGCGGCACAGCTACCTAGCTATGGACAAATAAAGCAGGGAGTCTTGTGGCATTTAAAGACTAAGGCTATGTGCACACGTAAATGCTTATTTTGAAATAAGTTATTTCAAAATGAGTTATTTTGAAATAAAATCCTTAGTTCAAAATAACTTAAATTGAAATAAGCAAATATTAAATCAAAATAAGGGGAAAACCTCAAATTAAAATACCAAGTCCGGACACAAGACTTGCTATTTCAATTCAGGTGTGGCAACATGGCTCCCTCCCTGGGCCATGCCCCCACCCAATATATAGAAAAAAGAAGGCACCCTGGGAAGGAGAAGGGCAAAAGTGTTAATTTGAAATAATGGTTATTTTGAAATAACGCATCCAAACAGCGTTTTTTCAAAACAACCATTTCGAAACAACAGCTATTTCAATTTCATTCTAGGTTTTATTGTTCTGAAATAATTGACTTTACTTCGAAATGACGGGGGCTTGTCATTTCAAAATAAAGAAGCATCTTTCAGACATTTCAATTTTTATTTCAAAACAATCGTCATTATTTCGAATTAAAAGCCTCATGTGGACATGGCCTAACAGATTTATTTATCACATGAGCTTTCATGAGAGAATATTCCACTTCATCAGACGCTTTGAAGAGGGAGAACTTACAGAATTGGGTAAAAATAAATGCAGGGGTGTGTAAGACATGGGATCAGGTCATACTGCAACAGCAAATCAGAGCATTTGTAAGAATTCAAACTCAAGAAAAGAGCACACAGAGGGAGGATGAAGTCAAATTACCTATTATAATGTGAAAAGAATCCATAGTCACGATTCAGCCCTTCTTTCACACAATTTAATTTGCATATTAGTTCAATTTCAGCTGTTTCTCTTTGAAGTCTTGATGTCCCATTGGACTTCACTCCATTTTTAAGGAGGCAGATGGCACGTGTTCTTGACAGAGGTAGCCCAAACTAATCTTGTTTGCCCTTGGAGCCAGATCCTGCCATGGGTGCTGGCTGACTAGCTCAGCAAGGATGAATCAGTCCGAGGGCTCTCTGTCAAGGATTCACGAAGATAAAGGTTTTGGACTTTGTCCACCCAAAGGTAATGGGGTACTCTCTGCAGCCCGCAGATAACACCTGTGCGCTGACACACGTGAGCTGGCTGCATGGGGAGATGCTCCCCGCCTCCATGACAAGCAGAGCCACCGGCACAGCCTGTGTGGTGACAGGCATGGGAATGGGTTCCATGGAAAGCTGATCTCCAGTTTCATGTCTAGAACAGGCATTCTGCATCTGTGGCACCAAGTGTCCCTGGGGTTTGGCCGAGTCTGCACTCTTTCCCATGTTTGTTGTGGCCCCTCATTTCCCAAGCACCAGCTCAGCATGTGTTTGGAATAGTTGGACTTTCGGTAATCCGTCTCTGAGCCCAATGCTGCATCATCTTCCAGTAACAGCTGGCATGATTCCATTTTTGTCCAGATGTGAATGCTGTAGCGGCTTCCCAGTACTACATGTGAGTGGTATTAGGAGAATGGCTCCATGAAAATGCTAAGGCATTACTGGGATGTTGGGTCCACTTTTTTAAATGGAGGTGCGACCAAACTGGGAGCTGTTTTATTGCCTGTCAAGGCAAGGCTAGGCTGGATGCAGAGGGCTCTGTGTCAGCTGGGTGGGGGTCTTCCTTCCCAGGCTCCAGAGTGGTGGCAGAAGCTCTCCACAGCCACTAGTGCGACCCAGAGACTGCTGTTCCAGTCAGAGTACGGGAAGGGTTGCTGATTTCATGCAACCTCTCTCTGGCCCACCCTTCTGTGCTTGTCAGCAGCAAGCAGTGGTGTCCACTGAGCTAGGTGCTGCAATGGGTGGGATGTCAAAATCCTGCCACTGCGGACATTGCAGAATCACATAGGTCCCACTGCTTTTGGGGGCTCTTCAGAGCTGTGGAAGGGGGTCAGGATCTGATACTGTATCTATGTAAATTGGATTATTCAGGCCCAAGAACTGTACAGAGAACCTAGTGCCCCTACACCGGACACAGCTTAGACACATCCAGCACTGCCAGGCTGGGCTGTCTGGCTCCGAGCAGGGAGCTGTGGATGTGTTACAGTTCCAGTATCTTTTCCAAAGACATTGAGAAAGCATGGTACGTCTTGCCTTCCAGGCTGGGTTTGCCAACCACTAAGGCAGCCCTCCAAAGCCTGCAGTTACAACAACAAAGTGTATGAGGCAGGAAGAATCCTAATGATAATGGAAATGTGACAGATCCCTTCCCAACGGATGCACATATCTCATAAACACTGTTGTCACGGTGGAGATCTCACCAGAGGTTTCTCAGGGTATTTTCAAGGACCCCGCATCCAAGTGCTATGGTTCTTGGGATTTCAAGATTACATCTATGTGTTCACAACCAAGTGTGTTTGGAAGTGGTGAGGAAGGAGCAGTTCAGTCCCTAGCTCCTTCTGCCAGGCTAGGGATGATTTCATACTCTTTGGCTATGTTCACACGTAAAATGTTATTTCGAAATGAGTTAATTCAAATTAAGAAAATGTTAATTCGAATTAAGGGAAAGCCTGCTATCAAAACGGCTGTTATTTCAAAATGGTTATTTTGAAATAAGGCCGTTCGGACATGTTGTTTCTGAAACAGTTGTTTTGAAACAATGGTGTTGTTTTGAAACAACAGCTATTTCAATTTCCTGTTAGGTTTTACTGTTTCAGAATAACGGCCGTTATTTTGAAACAACGGGACCTGTTGTTTCGAAATAACAGTATGTCGTGTGGACATAAGAATTTTTATTTTGAAACAACGGGTGTTGTTTCAAAATAAAAATGTCGTCTAAACACAGCCTTTGTGACATTTCTCATGGCCCATGCTGCTGAAGGGGATTGTGTGTCCTTAGGAGCACCCCCTGCCGTGTGCCAAAGAAGGGATGGTACAGGAGTGTAGATAGGCACTCACTGCAGCCTCCTTGACTATGCCTGCACTGGCAAATCAGTCTGGAGTAATGAGGCTTAGTTCAGACTTATTTAGCCCATAGCTGCATCTTTCCCTAGTTCAAACTAAGAAATTTCTTACTTCAAACTAAGAAAAGTTTAGTTCAAACTAATAGGTACAGGCACTTAGTCCGGACTTAGGCACCTAGTTCGAACTTCAGTTCAAACTAGGCGCGATGTAGACAAGGACTAAGGCTTAGTTCAGACTTAAGTTTGAACTAAGCCATTAGTTCAAACTAGAACGCATGGCTAGTGTGAACTAATAGGTTCACAGTTAGTTTGAGCTAACCTCAAACTTCTTAATTCAGACTAACAAATCTGAACTAATCTGGGCACAGACATAGCTCTTGTCTCCAATGGCTTACACACTGTCAACAGCCATGCCCATGATGGGGAGCATCCTGCCTGGTTCCCAGATGGGCTCAGTTATGGCAGTACAGCTGAATTCAGTTACATCTGAGTTTTGCTCAGGTAAAAGAATTCCTGCTGTTCTGCAGCTGTGAAAGAAGGAAGGGAGCTGAGCTCCACTGGTCCCCTCAGATGGGTCTCTGTGGAGCTGAGCAAAGGGGCTTCTTGATTCCATCAACTCTGAAAATGGGAGTCCTTGAGGACACTGGTGGCTGGGCCATACTCCCAGGCAGCCCCAGCCCAGTCCTCTGTCTGACTGGGGGTTCTTCAGAGCAGGAGGGTTTGTGAAATTGGGGGGGGGGTCACTGAAACCACTAAGGGGTCTGTCACCAGCTGGCCTGGACCTTTATGTGTCTTCATGGTTTTCTGTTGTGGGTCAGAGCCTACAAGCATAAGGTCTCAAAATGTCTTCCAGCAGCCGAGTCACTTCTTGCAGGGTGATCCCAACAGCCCACCCAGCCCTGGGTCTCCCCAAATCCACCTGCCCTGTGTTCTTAACTATGCGCTGTTCCCTGATAGTTCATCATCCCCAGAGGAGCAAAACCAGCCTCCCAGTCTCACTTCACCAGGGCATGGGCACGCCCCATACTTTGCACACCAGACACCTGCTTGGGGTAAAAATAAACCAAAGGATGATTTAATAGCAATGCCACAGCTCCAAAGGTGGAATGAGGAGGAAGAGCAACACAGACAAATTACACCTAAAATAAACAGAAAGACGTATCTGCAGGCTTCACACATCTTCCTTAGCTAATTTCCCTTTTCTAAGACAGTTATCTATTGTCTCTGAACAGGTTTCCAGAGTTCCCATCCTGAAGGGTCCAGACTTTCCACACACAGCACCCCACTTAGCAGCTGCCCTTAATGTTTCTGGATAGTCTTCCCATTAAACCCTTCTATTTCCTGTGTGAAGATTTTTTCTCTCTCTCAGACTCTGGTGATTCATGGTAAGAGAAAGTCCCTTCTCTTTTAGCTTTCCAGCACTGGGATTTTCTATTTGGTTTCAAGTTATTTCAGTGTTTTCCCTTTTAACCTGAATGGTCCACAGTTGTCTTCCTGACTGCACAATGGATGGGTGTTGGAAGTTAGTTACATGTGTACAACAGGCTTTGGAGGCGTACTTGAAATTGTAGTACCAGTCATGAGCATGTTGGTCTTTAGACCAGTGGTGCCCAACCTTTTCTCTGCCATGGCACACCTTGATACCTTCAAATTTTTCAAGGTACGCCACAATTAAAAAACTCACAAATATTCAAATTAACTTAAATTACTTATGAATATTCATTAACTTTGGCACAGTGTTTCAGAAATGCTCCTATGTGGGGTAGTATGGGGAGCAGAGTAGGAGTGGCAAAACGGGCGGTCAGGAGTTGTGTGCAGTGGTAGGAGTGAGTGTGGGGAGCAGAGCAGGGCAGGGGTGGCAAAAGAGGACAAGGGCAGCCATGTGGGGAACAGCACAAGGGTGGTGAGAGAGAAAAGAGGAAGGAAGAACAAACGTGGCTTTCGGGAGGACAGGGGTGAACCCGGGGAGTGGAAAGGTAGGGCAGGGAAGCATGGCCCAGCAGCCACTTTCCCCTTCTCCACAATGGCTCCCTGCCACCCAGGGCAAACTCTCACCCCACTGCTGCTCCTTCCCACCCCAGTGGGTCCCACCCTCTCCTCCCCCAGCTACAACCCCCCCAAACAACCAACCCCTCCCAGCTACACACAGCCACCTCACCCCCCAACTACACACCCTCTGCTACACATCCACTCTCACCCTCCTCTGCCACACACACACACACACACACACACACACACACACACACACTGCTATTTTTAGGGGGACCCCTGGAACTCTGTGTTTGGTGCCTTCCTCTATTTTTAGGGGGGCCAGAAGGCTGCCTACTTAAAATAGGGAGGCCCAGAACTGTGTTTTGGTGCCTTCCCCCTTACTTTAACCCCTGCCTTTTCCCTGCCCTGCACAGCCCATGTGGCTGGGCTGAGCAGGGAGGGAACTCCAGCTCTTGGGGATGCTCGCGGCACACTTTGGGTGTTGCCCCGGCACACCAGTGTGCCCCGGCACACTGGTTGGGAACCACTGCTTTAGACATTAATACCCCAACTCCTCCCCAGGGCCTTTAGACGTTTCTCATATTGATCAACAAGTTCAGAACATTACAGTCTTTCATACAAGCCCTTGCTTGGCAGATTTTTATACACAATAATACTGGGTACAATCAGTTGCATGCATTTTGGGCATCAGACCCTTTGTTGTCCCTGTGAGGTGTCTCAACCCTGCTTGTTATTAGACTGAAAGGTGTAGAGTGAAGATAGCTGGGCTATGCCTTCATCTGAGCATGGCTGGCGGGGAGGAAAGGGGCAAGTGAACAAGCTTTACTAGATGGTCACATACAGTAGGAAAACAAAGGTGGAAAGGAAGCTGTTGTTCTGTGCAGGGGAAGATGCTTCTCTGACAATGAAGGTTTCTGATGGCACCCAAGAGGGGATAGCGGGGTGCCTGTCTGTCAGTCTGCCTGACTGCATGGGCTCCTCCCATTATCAAACACATAGGAAGTGCTGCCATGCTGCCAGCTCGATGCCTGGCAAGCAAGGATGCTCCAGGCTCTATCCTTTCCTCAGACACTGAACAGGAAATGGGTTGTAGGTTGTGTTCAAGATCCACAGGTTCCCTGAGGAAGGCTCAGTTGTGCCTCACAGAAGCCTGCGAGCCTGAGCATCCTGGTTGGACATCCCAGCCTCGTACCCCAGCACCACACAGCCATAGTGGTAAGAAAAGATCCTCGACATGCAGGTGCCATGGAGTTGCTCCCTGGCTGGAAAGGTTTGCTGCCCTGGTACTGTGGCTGCGAGATGAGAAAAAAACCTTTGTGAGAGCTACAATTTCCCTCCTTGTTGCAGGAATGTCTCACAAGCATAGCAAAGGAAAAGAGAAATGGTGACAGCAAGAGGAGTGAGCCAGCCTTTGCCCTGTCCGCCTCTCAATGCTGGCCAGGACTCATGCCATGAACACAAGGCCCATGGTTGGCTACAGGTTTGCTTGTGCTGTCCTGGGAGCCAGAGCAGCTGTGTGGCTCTTTGCGCCTGCTGCTCTTGAGATAAGCCCGAGTTACCAAAAGGGCCAGGAGACTTCAGGAAAGAGTATGGAGGAGTATCTGGGCTGAGCAGTGCCCTGCGAAGGAGTTCAGCCAGCTTGGCCTGTGGACATGGGCTCTGGCTCAAGCCTATAAAGGCACTGCAAAGAAGGGGGTGCAGGCGATTGTTTTCCTTCTCTAGCAAGAAGAGGATTAAAGCAGGGGCATTGCTGGTGCTGGGCTTACAGGGCTTGAGCCCCAAGTCCCAGTGCCCAAACCCTGGGTCCACTGCCAGGCCACCGACAGCAATGGCTGCAGCAGCAGTGTGTGAGGCCTGGGTCTTTTTCCAAGCCAGCAGTGCTCCTGGATTAAAGGCAATGTCACTGGTTCCAAGGGAGTAGCCGTGTTTGTCTAATTCAGCAAAACAAACAATGCCACTGGTGTAACTTCAGCGGCAGAGCAGCCTTGAGTTTGTCCTCTTATCTGGGAAGAAGGAGGCATGATTGTCCATAGTATCAGTGTTTGCTGTTGATTGCAATGGGGCCAAGGTTTCAGCCCATCAAAGCCCAAAGCAGGTTTTGCTTTCCACTGGTCTGAAGGCTCCTCTTGCCTTATTATCCATGCTTGGCTGGATGGATCACATTCTTCTGCACTCCTGGGCCATGTATGAAGGCAGTCAAAACCAGCTGCAAATGCATTTCCCTGCTCTAGAATATAAACCATTATCATGCTGGCGTGAGTCCAGGGGATTATTAAAAATAGCTTACCAAGTTACACTGCAAAAGTCCCTAATGTAATAAGACTTATGTGTCGTATTCCATTAATAAAGGAACGCTAATATCATGCTTTAATGCGATACTGATGTAAAGCAATAAGGAATATTTTTGGAAAGACACGATGCTATTTTTGAAGGGAAAGGTTAGAAAAGAACATTTGCCGGTATGTCGTTTGTCCAATCCAATAAAAGGGAGTCTCATTCTTTCAGATGTTGATGCCAGTGAGAAGCAAAGCAGGGGGCTGGTGTTTGTGTCACTATCTCCTTCACTTTCCATTTGTCAGGCTCAAAGGTCAGCACCATTCGGTAAAAGGCCTGGAGCTACTTCTTGGCCATTGTCTGGGTAACTAATGAGCTTACCAGGCATGGTCAGGGCAGGTCCTGGCCCTGCTGTACACTGAGGGCACTAAGTCACACTGACTGTTGCTGGGGTTGGAACTAGACTGTGACATGCAAGACTGATGTTCCACCTTTAGTCTCCAGAGATCCCATGCCCTCATTAGCAAATGCTTTCACCTGGGACCTCTGTAGGGCCATGCCATGGAGATAATTCCTGCCAGGTCCCCTTAGGGGTGGGTAGCACATGGTTGTGCTGTCACAGAAATAGAAGCAAATGACATTCCAACCTCTCCTGGATATGGAGCCACCCTACCATCACCCCTGCCTCTCATTTGTGGTCTTGGTCAGTCTGCAGACAGAAAAACAGGTTCTTTCAAATTCCCCATCTGTGGTGGTGCCTCTTGTTGCACTGTATTAAGAGCATGCGGACTAGAGCCCACTTCTCTGATGATTTATGGACACCCAGCTCGTTTCACACCTCTTAGAGAGGTTCTTGTTGCCTGATGCACCATGAACACAGACAGGAAATTTTATCTGAATTCCTAGGCCTGGTCTACACTAGAAAAACAAGTTGGCTTAACTCTGTTACTCAGAGATGTGAAAAATCCACCTCTACTGTGCAGTGTAGTTAAACCCAACTAACCCCCTGATGTAGATGGCACTGGGTTGAGTTCTGTTGACCTAGCTACTGCTGCTCAGGAAAGTGGATTACCTACACCAATGGGATCTCTCCCTTGGCATCAATAACGTGCAGCCTGCACCAAGATGGGTGTGCCGCTGTATTATTCCAAGTGTAGACAAAGTCCAAGGCAAGAAGTGCCAAGAAACTAGAGTTAAGGCTGAGCAGTCATCTTAGCAAGTAGAGAGTGAAGCCCATCTCAGGGCTTCTATCGCTATCCTAGACCATGCATGGCAGACCCAGGAAAGGCATGGTGAAGTTGAACTGAAAGTTCAACCAAAACACATGCAGCTGTGGACATGGAGAATTTGGGCAGCCAAACAATTGTTGCCCTGCCCTGTAGTGACACCACACTAGAAGAGTATGGCCAAAAGTCTGTTTTTAAAGCCTGCTGTATATAGACCAGGTTAGATTATCTGGCACCAAAGCACTTTGAGTGCAATCCTGTAGGTACCATGGTGTCACTACAGGGCAGAGTGCAGCTGGTCTTTGTGCATTAACTGGGGGTTTCCAGCCATCAATATGCCCCTGCTGATATCTCCCAGGCCAAACCCTGTGACTGGGGTAAATGGCATCTAAGGCAAAGGCTCTCATGTGAGGGGGCTCTGCAGCCAGCTGTGGTGTGACTCCTGGCCATACACACACTGCTGAGGTGCATGGGAAGGTAGAACTCTGCTAAAGGCAGAGCCTGGTGGGACTGATGCTTCTCCAGGTCTAGTCTGCTCCCTTTTGGTAGATTCAGTTAACACTTTGCCCACAAAATGAACTGCAGTGTGAGACTGCTTAATGCTCCCGGGTGAGTCCAAGCTCACTGCTCTGCAGGCTTGGGGAAACATCTCTGCCAATGAGAAGAGGATTAGTCCTGCTCCTTGCTGTTTGCCAGGACTCCACAGTGGCATCATGATGCTGTCAGGCTGCAGGCCTAATAAGCTGCTCGTGTGGCAAGACCATTGACTAAGGGAGCATGCTGACATCAGGCATGGCACCCAAGGGTAGGCTCACTCCTACACAATTCACAACACGCCCCTGGAACACAAACCACTTCCATTGCACCAAAAGCCAGTCCTGTTCAAAGAACAGCCATTCTGAGGCTGGGCAAGAAGGTCACGTATAGCATAGCCTGCTCCAGCCAGCACAGCACATCTCAAAACCTGATTGTCTACTGCTTTAAAAAGAGACCAATTAAAACCACACAAAAATACATGCTTTCTGTCTTTCTGCCATTGAAATTCACTTTTTACCACATATAGTGGCTCATTCTCCCATAATCCTCACCCGTTCTTCTGGGTGGACATTACCTTCATCAAACCAAACATTGTTTTCAGGTCTTGAATGATTCAGATTAATTCTTTCCCATCCATTGGAGACATATCCAAGAGAACAGTCTCCTTCACATAGATTCAGTCCAGCACTCCCATTTGCCATTGAGCCCTGCACTAATCCACCCATGATGTTGCAAGAGTATTTAGCGTTGCTAAAATTCATCTTCCATTGGTCTTCCGGAGAATTATCTTCAGACATTATCTTGACCAATGAGACCCCACTCCTCACAAGGATGCTTTTCCTTCAGGGTTAGTTACAATCTGTCCAGCATACCCTATTCACTGAATCCTCATGTTGCTTGTGATGCCAGCCACAGAAGACTCTGGGGAGAGGAGTCTGCTGTGTCCCTCTGCCCTCAGGCTAGGAGTTGATCTCCTAGGAAGATTTGCTGAGAGGCAATGGGAACTCTGAGAAGTGAAGGGTGATTGTAAGCCAGCTGCCCACCCTCCCGGGGAGGGGCGGTGGGTTCAGGTGCCTGGCCCCTTGTGAGGCAGCACCGCCAAGTCTTTAGCCCCTTGGCAGGGCAACCGTTTCACAGCCACAGGCCCCCTATGGGGCCAGACACCCAGTCTCTAGCCCCTTGGTAGGGCAAAAAGTTTCACAGTCCCAATCTCAGTCTGTAAAGTGAGGGGAAAATACAATGCTGCCTCTCAGGGTTACAACCCAAGAGGGGGCATAGGGGCAGGGGTAGGAATCAATGAAGGCATTGGGTCACACAGCTCCACTGTGTCCCACCCTAGGTCCCCAATAGGGACTGAGGCCTCTCTGCAGGAGTCAACGGGGTCCTGACTGCACACACTGAGCCGGAGGTGGGGCCTGTGGGGTCTGAGGCCTTGATGCAGGGGGCAGCAGGGTCCTGGCTGCAAAAAGCTGCCCGTGAGATGTGGCTCCCCACCAATGGTTGGGTCCCACACTCCTCTGGGCCACCTCAGGGCCCATGCTCTAGCTGTACCCCATCTGCTGTCTCCTCGGGGTGGTCACCCAGGGGTAGACCGTAGAACCCCTCCATCCCATCAGGCGGTGGCAAGTCAGGGAGTCTCTCAAGCTCCTCTGCTGAAGGTAATTCCTCTAGGTCACATGAGGTGGGTGGCGGTTCAGGGTCCTCAGCAGCCAAAGGCAGCTCCTCCAAGTTGCAGGGGGATGCAGTGCTTCAGGGTCCCTGGCGGGGAATGGTTGGGGGCACCAGAATGCCTCTCCACCAATGACTCCCTCTGTGGGCCTGTGGTGGCCCAGGGCCCCAGCGTTAGCTCCCAATTCCCAGCCACAGGTGGCCCCCGCCAAACCTGGAGACCTGGGTCTGGCAGCCAGAGCCCAGCTTCCCCACAGGGCAGCCCAGAGCAAAGGCACATCCTTCCCCTTCGGCAGCTGGTGCTGGACTGAGCTGGCTGCCTTCCTTTTTATACTTCCTGCCCCGCCCCTCTGCTTCTGGCCTGATTGACAGGCCGGCTCTGGCTCCGCCCCCAGCAGCAGGCAGAACCCTCTGGCCTATCTCCGAGGGGGGCCGTGCCTTCCTGCTAGTCATCTGGCGTGGACTGTGGCACTTTGGAAATGACACAGCTCTGGGGGTGGGATTCGGCCTTCTGGTTTTGGCAAAGGAATATCATTGAGAAGGTGTCCTGGGGTAATTCTGCACTGACTTGGCTTCTGGGCCCCTCTTTTGACCTGCTGGAGCTGCCTTGGGTGTTTGCTTTGGCTCCATGTGTCTCCTGTTTGCAGCAAGCAGGAGAGAATGAGGGACAGTCTTTTCTGCTGTAAAATGAGCTCTTTTTCAACAAGCTTGGAGATGGGGCTGGCCCAGGGTTTTTGGTGCCCTCAGTGAACTATGACCTTGGCACCCCTGACAGAGGACAATACTTTAATTTATAAGAGGTAACACATTAATGTTTTTAAACAGAGAAAAGAATTCACTTCTGTCACCCCTTAAAGCCCTATGTCGGGCCAGCCCTGCTTGGAGATCCTTTCAGGTTTCGTTTCCCTTCGGTGAATCCTCCTCCTCTGCTTTCACTGGTTCTGGACACTTTGACTTGCACTTGCTCTGGGTTCTGTGACTTTGGATGCTGTATTTCATTCCCTAAATAAAGCTGTCGATTCTGCTTAGCAGGAAAGCAGCCACAGCATTAGATGATCATGGGAGAAATGCAGGCATGTTCACTGTGGAGGATGCCTCCCCCAGGTACGTGGGGTGGGGGCTGGCACAGAGGGCCATGTGCTCTTATGTATTGGCTGTTTTCCCATGTTGGCTGGAAGAATGAGGCCGAATGGATTTGGATTCCCTCATTTTTCCTCAGGTGAAAGGAAATGCTCTTTGGCACAAGGTAATTCGCTGTTGCTGGGATTGGTGGCACAGACAGCTGCTGCTCTTGAGGACCTAGAAGGAGCAAGCGGTTTGGGAAATAAGAGCCCAAACAAAGACAGTAACTCCCATGACTCCAAAAGGAAGAAGACCAGCCCCATGTCAAGCATCTCAGCCACCTTAGGCCAGTCCCACCTACTCTGAGATCACTGGTTATATTCACACACAAGCCATAAAATTGAATTAACTGAAATGATTTAAGTTAAATCGATAGAACGATCATTAAATCAATTTAACTTAAATCTATTTACCAGGTCTGAACCAAAAACCAGAAATCGAACTAGCATGTCTGGGGACAGGAATTGCTAGCTTGATTCAGGAGAGGGGTACCATGGGAGGTGTGGCAACATGGCCCACTGGCAGGGTAATGTTGCCACCCAATCCCCTGCCTGGCTGTCCCCAGAAGAGACAGTGGCAAGGGAAAATAAGCCCCCCACTGGCTCTGGGCTCCTGGAGCCCAGCGGGGGAACAGACATCCCCCCAGACTGGCTGAAGCCTTGTGGCTCATCCCACCATGGGGGAGATGGGACCCTGCACACTGGGCAGAGATCCGGCAAACACGGGGAAAGCCAAATGTGTGGGGCTCCCTGCCCCCACCGCCTGGCTAGTACCAGGAGCCAGGTGTAGGGTGCCCCCCCCCCATGGCCCCCATGGCACTAGGAGTCAGGCTGGGGTGCTTTCCCCCACCAGCCAGCACCATCTGGGAGGGTGGCCCCCACCCATGCTGCCCCTTCCACCCTGGCCAGGGTCCTGATCCCCTCCCTGGCCAGGATGCTGATGGGGGGGCTTCATTCCAGAGTGCCATGCACCCTGGGAGGAAGAAGGTCAGACCCCTTATGTCAATATATTTTTATATTGATATAACAGGTCCACACAGGATTATATCAAAATGACAATTTCAATTCAACCCTCATTTCACTGTAATACCAGGTTTTAATATATCAAAATAATTTTCCTTATTTTGAAGTAAAGGAGCTTCTTATTTCAAAATAAGAAAACATCATGTGGACCTAAATTTTTTTAAACTGAAATAACCAGCGTTATTTCAATTTAAAACCTGTGTGTGGACATACCCACCTGCTCTGAGCTTGGGGAAACTAGGCTTCAGCCTCCTGCTAAGGATGTTTCTGCTCTCACCTAACATGCAACTGGTGTGCAGTGGCAGCCTGCTGTCCTACCACCCACTAATCACCAGCACTGTGCCCCTGGGGACTGACCTGGGATCTCAAGGCCAGGGTGAAGCAGATGTTCCAGCAACCAGGTGTCGATTGCTGCTAACCTCAAAAGCCCTTAATAAAGCATAGGTATTCTGTGAACTATGGAGGAACAATTGTCCCGGATGCAGCATTTCCACAATCCTCTGAAAACAGAAAGGGTGTGTGGATGCGTGTCACTCAGACATATGGTAATGACAATGTGTAGCAAGAGCATGTGTCCTTACTTGGCCTACAGAGGCAGCCTGATGGTCACCATGTGGCAAAGTGGGGATTTAGGTAATATTTCTATGAGTCTTATGCCTGCCTCTTTTTCTCTCATTTTTGATATTGCTAGGCACTGAGTGTAAAGAATTCAAAAGCTGCTCTGAAGTCTTTCAGCAGAGCTGTGGATGGGAAGCAGTTGTATAACTTTCCCATCTGGGATGGGCTGAGTGGGTCATAAGGCCCTGCTGAAAACCAAGCTGTATCCATGGTGGATTAATAAAGACAGTGGGAACCCCAGTGGTTAGAGTGTTTACACCTAGTGACCAAGAAAAGAAAGAAGATTCCCCTGCTCCTCCCAAGGGAGGGGCAAGGAGACAGGGGAAAGATCCCAGCTTACAAACAAAGAGACAAGTGGTCAGATCAGGGGAGGAAGAGAGAGAGGGAGCCAAGGTGACTTGGATGGCAACATGGCTTCAGGGTGCCCTGACCTGGTGTTGCCCAGGCTGAATGCTACCTTAATCTTTGCTTCTCTTTGCTGACCTAAGGACTCTCTGAGTCTGTGCCTAACAAATGACTTCCTTGTTTAGAAAGGCTGCCTGGTGTCACTGAGATCCTCACAGAGAGTGATGTGCCCAGAAAGGGACAGAACAAGGATTCTGGCTTGGCTGGAGTCATTGCAGGGAGCGATGGAGAAATGGGGAACACTGAGGCCAGAAGGTTCAATCTGAAGTCTTGGGGTACATCTCTGCAGCAAAGAAAAGCCCATTGCAGCAAGTCTAAGATCCTTGATCTATAGACAGGCCTGCAGTATAACACTATAAATAGCATTTGGACATTGCCCTTGGTCTCCAACACAGTGGGAAAGGGATAGGTCTCAGATCCCATGCCCTAACAACCATGCTGTTATACCTTTTGCCATAGTGTGATCCTGTGAGCCCAAGTCTATAAATCTGGGCTTTGAGAGGAGGTCTACATCAAAATAATCCATGACAGGGAGTCTCAGAGCCCAGATCTAGAGACTTAGGCTCGCATAGCAGCCTTGAGAGAGCAGTGTAAATGGTCCTGCCTGGGGTGGAGCCTGGATTCTCAGACCTGGTATGTGGATGACCATCAGGACCCTAGCTTCAGTCCAAGTGAGAAGGTCTACACAGCTACTTTTAACACCATAACATGAGCCCAAGTCTGTAGACCTGGACTCTGAGAGTTGCTCCTGCAGGGCTTTTTGTGGTATAGACATGCCTGTGGTGGTTAGGGCCTGGCCCATGTGGAACTGTGTAGTTGTTTGGAGGAGGCCTGCAAAGGAGCCACCAATGGACTGGTTCCAGATGGTGCCTACCCCAGACCCTATGAATCTGTGACACCTGAAACCAGCAATATTTAGCCAGAAAGAATGTCTCTTTTCACTGAGGAAAAGGATCCCAGAACCCCTTGGTAAGGGGGAAGGAACTCGGGAGGTGATGCCCTGAGACACGATGTGGGGTGGGGCAGTATCTCTGTGTGTGGTATGGCTTCCCAGTTCCTTCTCTGGCTCAGTAGGGCATTCCCCAGCAGACAAGGCTAGGCTGGACTTGATCAGTGGCTGTCACAGACATTTCCCCCAAGCTTCTGTCCATCACCACCATCTCATTGGACCCAAGTGACCTTGTTAGTGAAGTATTTATGAAACCCACATGTTATTTTCTGATTACTTCTGATTCTGAATTGCTTTAACTCCAGATTCAACAGGCTGTTACCGTAACATATTAGAGCTTCAGTTCAGACCAGCAAGAGGTTGTCTCACCTCTTCTCATGCAATCCTGTGGGCCCTAAAACCTCTGCTGTTGCAGCTCACTGTCTGGACTGCTCCCAGCCATCAGACAAGCACGCACTGAGTATCTGTATGCTGTGCCCCAACCTACGCCTGGTCCTGAATTTCTCTGAAACTGAAATGTTTAGCCCTCTCTTGGAACATTCAGAGGGGTTAATAAGGTCTGTTGCACCTATAAAGAGGCAGAAGTGGCAGCTTGTTGTGTTAACTGTCACTAACGATCTCTTCAATTGAAACAGAGCACCGGGTTGGTCAGGATAAGAAACAAAACAAGTCCATAACAAAAGAACATGGATTAAGTATAAGAAATACCAAGTACAAGAAATAAAGGTAAAACATTCTTTCTAGTGTCTGGCACTTAACTTCACCAATGTACAGTCTTTACTTAAGGTGGTTTCTAACCAATGTTCTGATCCCATAGACTTCAGCCTCCTTGGCTCAAAGACCCATCTTTCCCAACTTGCAGGAGATCTGGTCCCTTGGATTGGTCCAGTGATAGATGCTAAAATGGTTTCTTCTGTCTCCTCAGATTTTCCCAAACTCACTGCTTTTTCCCCAGACTCAAGATGACTTCACTGCTGTTCTTCCCTTCCTGTGTACGTCATATTCCCTTGCTGATTCCTAGCTAAATGGGGCTTCCATTGCTACAGTTCCGCCCTCTGTAGTTTATACTAGATCTCGGTAGCTTGCTGCTTTCCCTCCTGTCTGGGCCAATTTGTTTTGCCCTGTGTTTGGTCAGGATAATAGTATTATCTGCAATTCCTTGTCTAGTGCTGATGTAAACATTTCACAATGACATTAACCAATAGTGTATCATTAGCTTTCATAAACATTTTACACAGGCCAGAGAACACCCTCAAAATACATATTAAATCAGAGCTTTTAGAAAAACATTCAATCTTGCTTTAAAAATCACTGGTGATGGAGAATCCACCATGGCCCTTGATAAATTGTTCTAATTGTTATTTACTCTCACTGTTAAAAATTTACACCTTATTTCCAGTCTGAATTTGTCTAGCTTCAGTTTCCAGACATTGGATCACATTGGCCCTTTCTCTGTTACAGTGAAGAGCCCTTTATTAAATATTTGTTTCTCACGTGGATCCTTATAGACTTTGAGCAGGTCTCCCTTAATTTCCTCTTTTTTAAGCTACAACTGAGCTCTGGTGTTCACACACAGGCATTATTTCGATACAAGTTATGTCAAAACAACTTGTATCGAAATAATGCCTTATTTTGAAATAAATTAATTTGAATTAACAGTTTGTTAATTCGAATTAAGGAAAAAAGCTCAAAACGAAATAGCAGTTTCAGGCAACAGTTATTTCGAAACAAGTCACTGTTGTTTCGAAACAACATGTTCAGACTGCATTGTTTCGAAACAATTGTTTCGAAACAACGTTGTTTCACCCCCAAATGGGGTTTAAGTTGTTTGGAAACAACGGGTGCCGTTGTTTTGAAACAACTGTGCGTCGTGTGAACAGGGTATTCCTCATTTCGAAACAACCTCTGTTGTTTCGAAATAAGAGTGCTGTGTGAACACAGCCTTTGTGTCCATCAGTATAAAGCACGTTTTCTAATCCTTAGTTCATTTACTAGAGTGGCTGTCTCCTTGTGTGCCATAGCATTCTCTATGAAACTGTTTTATCTATTGGAACGTTGATCCATAAGCATTCATTTTCTATCAGTGACTTAAAAAGAGGTCATTTCATTTTTTTACACTGAGTGCTGTTCCTCTTCCCTTTCTGCCCACTCAGTCCTTCCTAAACAGACTATAAATAACCACTGATTTCACCATTCAAATAGTGAATTCCACCAGGTTTCAGTAATGCCAACTAGATCAAATTTATCCTCATAAATGAGCAAATCCAATTCCTCTTGTTTGTTACCCAGGCTCCTAGCAATTAATGCAGAGGCAATTCAAGAATTTTTCTTTTCATGCTTGGCTGACTTGGCTACCTCCACTGGCATGTTCTTCCTGCCCATCTCTCTGAATGTTCCCTTGTTGAGGCTTTCTACAGTTACAGCAATGGGTGAGGACCCCCTGGAAGCAGCCATCACTTATTTTCATAGAGATTGCTCTGGGAGGTGGGTGACACCCTCAGTGCACAATGGCACAGCGTTTGTTCCCTGTTCTACAACAGCAACTTCTACCAGGCCTGACAAATTCACTACACTTAACCAGTTGCTTTCCTGGTATATAAAATCTTGAGTGAAAGCCAGGAGCACACCAAAGTTATTAATATAACTGTGTGATAGATCTTCAGATGATTTTTAAGTAATCACGTGTATGTTCTGAAAGTCTGTATCAAGATCTAAGTCATTAGCAGAGAAAGCTTTATCTCTCAGACCAGTAGAAATTAAGCGTTTTCTTATTTCCCAATGGGTCTCCCATCCGTGGTTACAACTGAATGCTAGTGAAGGACAGATATGTCTAAAGTCAACAGGAAAAAGAAGCAGTGGGGAAGAATTTATCTTGGATAACAGGAGCACTTCAAAGATTTACTGAACTAAAACTGGAGAACAAGTAAGACATTTTCTTTTATTCATTCACTGAGGAAACCCCTGGAAGGATGGTGGGGGGCATGGATTTGTGACTGCTTGGATCCTGGTATTGACTGAACACAGGCAGTTCTGTCAAAGACAGAATCCTTGGGAGAAATATACTTTATTGAATAGGAAATATAACCTTTGACAAGTGTAGGACTAGGGTGGTTTATGTTTTGTTTTACATGTGCAAGCATTGCTGTTTCCATTCATTTTCCTTACGCCCTCTCTTGTGAATCTTAACCTTTGGATAATACACTCACAGTGAAACAATCAAAAGTTTATCTCAGAATTGTGATGATATAAAGGTCCTGATCCAGAGCCCTGCCAGTCAAGCTGTGGGAACATATTCCTACAGGGTCACTTACCTGTTAAAATATGTGGATGTCCATTGACAGAGGCTGGAGACTAGAGGGGCTGGGCATATACCACGAGGCAAAGTGAAGATCAGCAGAGCTCCAAAGAAGTTTTTTGTGGAGCTGACAGATCAGGGTGTCAGATACCCACCAAAGCAGTATCAAACAGTATTTGGTAACAGAATTAATAGGGTACATGGTGAAGCTGGGTACGGTAATCCCGTTCAAAAGGGTTGCATGCCCCAGGGCTCCTAGTGATTGTTAGCACAGTTGACAAGTTCTCCCTTCTAAATGGGGATAATAATTCTAATAGTGATATTGCATGAGCTTTCGTGGGAGAAAATCCCATTTTGTCAGATGCTTTGATGATAGGGGGAATTTACAGATTGGGAGAAAATTAAACGCAGGGGAGTGTAAGTCATGGGATCAGGGCACACTGTAACAGCAAATCAAAACAGTTCTTAAGATTCAAACACTGGGAAACAGCACATAGGGGAAAGTGAAGTCAAATCACCTGTTGTAATGGGAAAAGAATCCATAGTCACGATATAACCCTGCTTTCCACACAATCAAATCTGCATATCAGTTCCAATTCTGCAGTTTATCTACACAGCAAGACTTCAAAGAAAAACTGCAGAATTGGAACTGATATTCAGATTTGATTGTGTGAAAGCAGGGTTAAATCGTGACTATGGATTCTTTTCCCATTACAACAGGTGATTTGACCTCACATTCCTTTGTGTGCTGTTTCCCAGTGTTTGAATCTTAACAACTGCTTCAATTTGCTGTTACAATATGACCTGACTCCATGATTACACTCCCCTGCATTTAGTTTCCTTCCAGTCTGAAAGGGTATGTCTGCACGTCTCTTTTATTTCGAAATAACACTGATTATTTCACAATAAAAGAGATTAGGTCCACATGATGTATTCTTATTTCAAAGTGATGAGCTCCGTCATTTCGAAATAAGAGCTATCATTTCGAAATAGCTTAAACCTGCTTTAAATCGAAATGGCTGTTATTTCGACACGGTTATTTCGAAATAACGCCTTTCAGATGTATTATTTTGAAATAACCATTATTTCAAAATAACTCTTTTGCCCTTCTCCTTCTGAGGGTGCCTTCCTTTTAGCCTATATTGGGTGGGGGCATGGCCCAGGGAGGGGGCCATGTTGCCACACCTCCCATGGTGCCACTCTCCTATAGCAAAATAGCAAGTCCTGTGTTTGGACATGCTATTTCACTTTGAGCTTTTCCTTTAATTCAAATTAACACTTTCTTAATTCAAATGAACTTATTTCGAAATAATGATGTACATGTGAACATAGCCTAAATTTCCCCATCATCAAAGCATCTGACGAAGTGGGATTTTCTCCCACGAAATCTCATGTGATAAATAAATGTGTTAGTCTTTAAGTGCCACAGGACTCCTGGTTTCTTTTGCTGAACTAGACTAACACGGCCACCCCTTTGGAACCTAGCTATCCCTGTTAATGTGTGATAATGCAGCACCATTGACGCTGCAGCTACCCCATGTTTAATGTACCATCTTACGGAGTTAGCACGTGTGTCGTTTATGAGTGAGTCCCAAGCACTGCACAGAGGTCAAGCAGAGGCACTGAAGATGGTTTAAGATCAAGCAGAAGATAAGGGTCACTCTGCAGTCTACCACTGCACGTCCTGAACAGTCCCAGAGGGATTCCCCCACACTGGTCAAGAGCAAAGAGCAACAGAGAAAAGAAACTACAGTCTGTGCGGTTTTCCACCGTGAGTCTCTTGGTAACTCTGACATAGAACTCCCTGGATGGAGGGAATAAAGAGCAACATATTCCAGACTCATCTTGTCCTGGGCTATAGCCTTTTCATTATTTGCATACAGCTTTGGCAGGTGTCATAATCCAGTTGAAATGCTGTGAGATAATGAAATATGGAAAAGCCAATGATGAGAGACATCTCTCCACAGGAAATCAGAAATGTTTGAGCAGTGACCAAACCTCAACTTCCTGTGCTGAGATTGCTGCGTTACCTGGAAGGACAAAGATAGCAAGAGAAATCTGGGGCTCGTTCTCAGAAGTCAACAATTCCCTTTGAATGAGAGTGTCTCCATTTCAGTGGGTATGCTGGAATCTCCGTCAGACAGATAGCAGAGCATAACGTTTCACTTAGAGCAGGGACATCAACTGCAGCCAAGACAAAAGAGAAGAATGAAATGAAATAAGAAGGGTCTCTTTATGAACTACCTTCTGAACACAGAAGGAAGGCAGTGGAGTTCGGCTTGAAAAGGTGCGATGGAATACCCTGGGGACCATAGAGAGGGCGGGGTGGGGGGTGGGGAGGAACATACAACATTTCCGACAAATCGAGTGTTTAGGAAATGCCAGATTTGCAGTAATGGACTGAGCAAAGCACAGAACAGCTTTTTGGAAGCCTGCCAGTCCTGGCAAGATTCACTGTTAGATTTCCAGATTCTGATACACGTTCCACCACAACAGGTCGCAACAGCATAGTTAAGATTGCATTACAGATTTCTGGCTGACAGTGCAAACAAGTGAGAGGACCTGGAATCAGCTATTGTTCAGAGACAACTGAGAAATGTAAACTGAAGTTGGAAATGGAGATGAATAACTGAGCAAATGATAATTGGGAATCATTTAAAAACACATTTAATGGGTACCTAAAAACCCACAATTGCACGTCAAGGAGGAAGCCTGTATTGGTTAAAAAAGAAAAAGAAAAAAAAAAAGACCACTCCTGGATGGGAAGTGAAGGCTGCTATAAAAAAAATGTAAATAATTTATACAAATGGGAGAAAGCAAAAGTTGATAGTAATGAATATAAACTGGAAGTTAGGCATTGTAAAAAATTGATAAAGGAACCAGAGGACATTATGGTCAGCAGATTTAAGTACAATAAGAATTTTTTTTAAAAATATATTAGGGAAAAAAAGAAGTTTGACAATGGTATTGGCCCTTTACTAGATGAAGATGGCAGAATTATCAATAATAATGCAGAAAAAGGCAGAAGTGTTCAGTAAATATTTCTGTTCCTTATCTGGAGGAAAAAAATAGATTATATAGTCACATCATATGGTGATAACTCTCTTCCCATTCAAGTAGTACATCTGGAGGATGTTAAATAGAACTTACTAAATTAGGCAATTTCAAATCAGCTGGTCCACATAAATCATATCCAGAAGTTTTAAAGGAGTTGACCAAGGAGCTTGTTGGACTGTTAATAGCAATTTTCAAGACGTCTTAGAGCACTGGGAAAATTCCAGAAGACTGAAGGAAAACTAATATATCAATTTTTAAAAAGTGTAAATGGGATGACCTGAATAGTAATAGGCCTGTCAGTCTGATATTGATCTGGTGCAAAATAGTGGATATGGAAATTGATTAATAATAAATCCGAGCAGGTAAAGTAACGCATATCATGTGAAATTGAGCAGGCTGGGTCAATGGCATTGCTTGGTGGGGGGGGGGGAGCAGGACCCCATCAGGTGAGGTTTTTTTCCCAGCCGCCTGCTAGCAGCAGCAAGTGATTCAGGGCTGGATCAGAGTCCCAGCCGCTTGCAGCAAGCAACTCAAGGCAGGGTCCGGCTCTCAGCTGTTTGCCACTGGTGCCAGGAGCCAGCTCCCAGCTCCCACTGCCTGCAGCAAGGGGCTTGGGGCCGGATTGGGCTCTGTACACCTTGCCGCAGGCTGAAGGAGCCGGAGCCAGCTCCCAGCTGCTTGCTGGCAACCTCTGGGTCTGGACTGGACTCCTGGAGCCCAGTCAGGACACAGGGTGGGGCAGGGGTAAGGTCTAGGGCTTTCTGCCCTGTAAAGTCTACTTAAAAGCTTAAGTTGACTTAAGCAAGTGCTTAAATTGATTTAATAAATTCTGAATTTGTCCCTGGAGTTGCTTAAGTCAACTTACGGTAAGCCTCCAGTGTAGACATAGCCAAAGAGCTCAGTCTATTTAATTTAACAAATAGAAGGTTAAAGGGTGACTTCATTTCAGTCTGTAAATAGCTACAGGGGGAACAAATATTTAATAATTGGCTCTTCAGTCTAACAGAGAATGGTTTAACATGATCCAATAGCTGGAAGTTGAAGCTCCATAAATTTAGAATGGAAATAAGGTGTAAATTTTCAATATTGAGAGGAATTCTCCATTGGAACAATTTAGTAAGGATTGTAGCGTTGTTTCTATTTCTGACAATTTTTAAATCAAGGTTGGATGTGTTTCTAAAAGGTCTGCTTCAGGAATTATTTTGGGCGAGTTCTCGGTGTTATATAGAAGGTTGTTTCTGGGCTTATAATTTATTAATCTGAATTTTGAAGTAGGAAGGTCATGATATTTTTATTTTATATTGAGAAATCTCCCAATTTGAACGAGGCAATGTCTCATGTTCTTTTGGACCCTCCGGTACATACCATACAGATCTGAAATGGATTAAGCTGGTTTGGACGCTCCATGGACACATAAGATATGGAGTAACATATGTTTCCATTAGTTACTACATTTTTATGCAAAATTCAATTTCAGTGTTCACATGAGATAAGTTCGGCAACCTGAAGCTGCAAAAGTTAAGACTGTCATCAGTATATATGACAAAAATTCATGAAATAATATTAAGAAAAAAATATCTTAGTTAACAAACTGGTCACATTTTTTGTGGTTATTATGTAGGAGATAGGAATGAATATTAGATAACTGTGTTTTGATGCAGTTCTCTGATATGTACTGAGGGATTTCCTTTGGGAAAATGCTTGTTTGGGCGCATACAGAGTCCTCACTTAATAATAACAAGAAACATTTCTATTGAAAAATGCGTTGGATTTCTTAGCTGTCCTGATTTGTCTTCTCATCCGCATAAAACTATCATAAATGGAGAGGTCTGTCAGACTACTAGTTTAAAGCATATGTATACACTTTCTTTCTTTAATTATTACTTCTACTTATATAAATAAAAAAACTGAAGTTGTGTAGATCAGTTAAAAAAAACCCTGGGAAATTAAAACAAAAAAAAAACTTTATTCAAAAAAGTTAAGGGGGCTCAAGTGAACCTTCCAGGCCCCTTGCACTCTCTGCCCACTTTGCCACTGCACTCGCATTGCGCATCCTAAAGCAACACATCACATTCTCAGCCAGCTCACACAGCCCTGCTTTCCGAAAAGCTAAAGGAGATTTCCTGCTTCTCTGTACTGTTCGTTAAGTGCCACAAGACTTCTTGTCTGTTTTGCAGAAATAAAGTAAATGACATCTTTCAGAAGGATGCTCTGATTCCTAAACAGAGCAGCAGGTTCAGTCTTGGGCCAACCTGCACTTGCTATCTTAGGCTATGTCTGCACCTGAAAGCTTAGTTCAGAGTTGGTTAATCCAAACTAAGTAGTTCTAAAGTGCAGTTTTTTAGTTCGAACTAACTTTTAGTTTGAATTAGCTACACTTTTTTTAGTTCAAACTAAAAAGTGTGGTTAGTTCAAACTGAAAGTTACTTTGAACTAACAAAAAATGCTTAGTTCAAACTAACTGCTAGTTCAAACTTATTTAGGTTGAACTAGTATGTCTGCATTGTACTACTTTGAACTAAATATGCAAATTAGTTCAAACTAAGCAGTTAGTTTGAACTAACCAGTGGAAAATTTTTTAGTTCAAACTAGGCAAAGCCTAATGTAGACAGAGTTCAAATTAGTTTGAATTAAGGCTTCTTAATTCGAACTAATTTGCTAGCACAGACATTGCGTTAGTGCCCATTTAACAAGAATTCACTTGTGGGAGGAAAGAAGACAGATTAACTCTGGCTGTTCAAACACCATCACAGAATATTAGGAGTGGAAGGGACCTCAGGAGGTCAACTAGTCCAACCCCCTGCGAAAAGCAAGGCTACTCTCACTCCAGAGTCTACCTGTATTATCCCCCTCTATGCCAACAACTACTGCTCTCTTGTGAGAGCCAAAGGGCTCTGCAGCCAAGACGGAGAGGCAGAGCGGATCCAGGGAAGCCTTCTTTCACAAGTGTCGTTACATGGAGCTCTCAGCTAATTCTTCTGTGTCTGGCAGCATATGTGACTGTCCCAAGATGTCAGTTTATGCTGCTTGTTGGCTCTGGTCCTGCATCCACTATCTTCTGCCCTCTTCCCACCTCCCATGATGCTCAGTCACACCAAGGGAGCTGTTCTACTAACAGTCAGGCTAGAGAAAATCAACCTTCCACAACATGAGCTGCAGCCCACTGGCGTCGGCGACGGGCACTAGCTATCTGATTTTAGCAGAACAAAACAGATATCTTGGCACCGCCATCCTCTGACCATATATAGGCTGAAAATAGCCTTTTGGATGATATGGCTGATATCTGTGGTCAGTACACAGAAATTAGAAAACACAGTAGTTATGAAATGATTCTGTTGCTCATGTTTTATAGGGTAACCTCTAACTGCGCTTTTTGAATCAAATCATAGGGCTGGAAGGGACCTCATGAGATCATTGAGGCCAACCCCCGGGGCTTGAACCTAAGACCTTCTGCATATTAAGCTGTCCCTATGTGCATGTCAGATCACTGCACTGGAGGAGGAGGAGGAGGAGAGGAGGTGGTGGGTTAGTTTGGAGAAAGGTTCTTACCGAGAGATGTCCAGAGATCTGAACAGGGATTGTACCACAGGCACACAAGTGACTGAAAGGCCCTCTTGTACCAGCCTGAACACACAACGAACTCTTGAAACTGAGAGTTGCAGAATGAAATGGGGGTTGGGGGGCATTGACTTTGTTCGTATGTAAGTTGCCACGGAGTCAATGCTAGCAGAATTTTTAACAATCCTTCCACTCTTTTTGTGGTCGCTCCTTAGGGCATAATTTTTACTGTAAAGTGAGTAAACAAATAACTAGTTCCATGCAACCACCAACGTAGATAATAACATGACCCGTCTGCAGCCAACAGAGTCTACTGAGTTTTACTTGGGGTGTGTCTTCACTGGCGATAGCAAGTTCACCATGGGCATGTCAATTTTTAGGGATAAATTGAGCTGAAGTGGAGCCCCACTTCAGCAATCTGGAAATCAGTTTAATAAATCCACCCCTGTTGGTGGTGCATAGTGGCACTGCCACACTGATTAAAAGAAGTTGCCAGGAGATATGAAAGCTACTCTGCATAGCTTGTGCATCTCCTATCGACTGTCACCGAATTTTGTGAAACAAACAAGGAGTCCTGTGGCAGTTTTTAAGACTAGTGACTTTATTTATTGCATTAGCTTTCATGGGAGAAAATCCCACTTCGTCAGATGCTTGAAGATGGGGAACTTACAGAATGGGGGGAAAATAAATGCAGGCAAGTGTAAGTCACAAGATCAAGTCAGACTGTTACAGCAAATCAATGCAGTTGTTTAGATTCAAACAGTGGAAAACAGTTTGTAGAGGGAAATGAGGTCAAATCACCTAGTGTAATAGGGAAAGAATCCAAAGTCCCTATTCAATCCTGATTTTGCACAATTAAACCTGCATATGAATTCCAATTCTGCAGTATCTCTTCAAAGCTTTGATTTGTAATCCATTTATTTAAACGCAACTATTAAGAAATCATCACAGGAGTGAAAGGGGAGATTGAATGTTTCCCTATACCTTTTTTGAATATTGTTATTCCTGATGTCAGATCTGTGTCCGTTTATTCTTTTGCGCAGAGACTGTCCAGTTTGTCCAGCGTATAAGGTGGAGTGGCATTCTGGGAACATTTCCATCTCCCTTCTCACTCCATAGATGATTTATTAATAGCTATGCTTAATCAACGGAATTACGAATCAAAACTTCAAAGAAAAACTGCACAATTGGAATTCATATGCAGATTTGACACCACTACCTTAGGCTTAAATAGGGATCTCAGGGCTTTTTTTTTCATATTATAGTGTGTGATTTGACCTCCTCTCCCTCCATATGCTGTTCTCCACTGTTTGAATCTAAACAACTGCTTTGATTTGCTGTAACAGTCTGACCTGATCCTATGATTTACACTCCCCTGCATTTATTTTCCTCCCATTCGGTAAGTTCCCCATCTTCAAGCATCTGATGAAGTGGGAATAAATAAATGTGTTAGGTTTTAAGTGTCACAGGACTCCTTGTTTGTTTTACTGAACTAGGCTAACATGGCTGCCCCTTTGGAACTAGTATAACAAAGAACATCGTTACGAGAGTTCTCAACTCTGAAGTACCTGCATTTGTGGGTTTCACTCTCACTTTGGTATTGGAACAGGGCAAACATTCTTTGATAAATTGTTTATTCACTGAAAACATGACCACTGGATTGACTAAAACTATTCATGAACTTGGGTCAAATCTGGGACCTAACTTCTGCTGCAAAGCAAGTGGAATGTGTATTTGGAAAAAGTAAAAATGACTTGTAGACTCAATGGCTATGTCTACATTAGGGAACATTTTTCATGAAAAGTAATTTCGAAAAAATTATTTCAAAATACACTCAAAATGGTTATCTCAAAATAACTTTTTTCAAAAATGCTATTTTGGGAGAACAGTCCAGGGACCGCTCATTATCCTGCAATACCGCATTGTTTTGGTTTTTTTTTTCCAAAAAAGAAGGTCTACACCAGACTTTCTTTTTCAGAAAAAAGCAAGCCAATGGAAAAGAAAGGCAGGCTTTAATAAATGAATAAATAAATAAATAAAAAAGCCTTTGCTGCATCCGGTGATGGCTTTTTTCAAAAAAGCTATCTCAAAAAAAACTTTTTTTTTTCCCAAAAAATAACGAAGGTTAGCATTCTCGAAAAAGCACACCAGTATTTCAAGATACTGGCACACTTTTTCAAAAAAGCTAAACCCACCAGCTTTTTTGAATTAAAAAGCCTTTTTCTGAGATAGCTGTTTCGAAAAAAGCATCCCCGGACACAGCAAAGGCTTTTTTTGTAAAAGCCTGCCTATCTTTTCCATTGCCTTGCTTTTTTTCAAAAGAGAAAGTCTGGTGTAGACTTTCTTTTTTGAAAAAAAAAAAGCTGCAGTATTTCAGGATAGCGAGTGGTCCCTAGACCGTTCTCCCAAAATAGCATTTTTGAAAAAAGTTATTTCAAGCTAATTATTTCAAATATATTTCAAAATAATTTTTTCTAAATTACTTTTTTCATAAATGCTCCCTAATGTAGACACACTCAATGTGATCATCCAGTCTGACCTCCTGAACAATGCAGGCCACAGAACCTCACCCACCCCCTCCTGTAATAAATTTCTAAGCTCTGACTGAGATAATAAAGTTCTCAAATCATGGTTTAAAGACTTTAAGGTACAGAGAATCCATCACCAAATGAGCCATGTCCCATGCTACAGAGGAAGGCAAAAAACTCCCAAAGACTTTGACAATCTGCCCTGCGGGGAAATTTCTTCCTGACCCCAAATATGGCAATCTGTTAAACCCTGAACATGTGGGCAAGACTCACCAACCAAACGCCCAAGAAAGAATTCTCTGTAATAACTCAGAACCCACGTCAACAAATGTCCATCACAGGCTATTAACATTTGACCAGTAGTCAAAGATCAGTCAGTTGACGGATTAGGCTGTCCCATCATACCATCCCTTCCACAAATTTATCAAGCTCAGTTCTGAAGCCAGCTAGGTTTTTTGCTCCCACTGCTCCTGTCCAAAGGCTATTCCAGAACTTCACTCCTTTGAAAGATAGAAACCTGCGCCTAATTTCAAGTCTAAACTTTCTAAATGCTGGTTTATAGCCATTTGCTCTTGTGTCCACATTGACACTAAACTTAAATAATTTCTCTGGCTACCTGGTATTTTTCCCTCTGAAGTATGTATAGAGAGCACTCATATCTCCTCTCAATCTTCTTCTGGTTAGGCTAAACAAGCAAAGCTCTCTGAGCCTCCTCTCATAAGGAAGGTTTTCCATTCCACATATCATCCCAGTGGATTTGTTTTGAAAGTCAGCTCGACTTAATTAGTTTTTGAAAGAGGGATAGAGGAAACCCTGAGAAGGAAATGAGACATTCTGCTTAACCCAGACAAAGATTGTGGTGTTAGTTTTTCACTTAGGCAAGAAAAACTGAAATACTTCTATTACTCTATCCTCAAACCAAAATTTTCCCCAATTTTTCAGGTCAGCCACCAAACTGAAAAAAAAAATAGCTCACTCAGCTCTGTTTATGATAGCTTTTGGCTCAGCAGATGAAAAGCCCAGCTTGTGCAGAACTAACAGTGAAGCAAATGGTCATGGGTTGTGAGGGGAATGAGCTGAGCGGTGAAGTTGGAGACATGGCATGAAGGAACTAGTGCAGAAAGTGAAACCAAAGGCTGAACTGCTGACTTACATGGTTTTGGGTAACTGATTTGTTTCTAAGAATAGCCAGCTTGGACAGTGTTGTACAGCATATGTAGCCTCAAACCAGAAAGGCATTTTGGTCTCACAAGTGAAAATTAATATAGTGAGGTTATTATTGTCTGAACATATGAATTGGAAACATGTGCTGAGTGATTAAAGGCAAACGCCTGAGGATAGGCCTATGCCCTGGATGGGGCATCACTCAGAGAATAGCTACGGTTTGAGAACTGCCGTATTTTACCACGATTTCACTAGCATTTGCCAAATGAAAACCATGGAGGTCATGCCCAGTGAAAACTCCAGCTGAGATCCCAGAACTGCAAACAAGATGTTTGCTTTGGAAACACCTCTCTGAGGTTTCTGTAAGCCTGTTGCTTTCTGTTGGCCGTCCCTTGGCTAGGTTAGTATTTCACTCCATCTCTAGCTGGATGGCATCCTAGGAGCAGACTTGATAGCAAGGATCCAGTGTGGAAAAAGTTTGTACAATATGCAAGACTGGCCACTGAATGATGTTCCTTCAGCACCGGCACACCCAGTCAGGTCAGCACGTGGCAGGGGCTGGTGCAGGCAGTTTTCGCACTGCGTGCCAGGAAGTGATCAATCAATAATGTTAAATCTAGCAATGGAGTGAACAGCCCTGTGGAGTGAGTGGGTGGAAGTACTGGTTCAATACAAGCTTATTCTAAATCACTTTCTGCTTTTCTGTTTATAATTCATGTAATACATGCCTTTCCCTAATGATTTTGAACGAGCAACAGATGCACTGTTTTAACTGTATCTATATTTATTCCTGAAAACATAATAGAATTCTTGTCATGTGTGTTCTGGACTAGAGCTATGTCTGGGTCCGACTATCCCAGTCCAAACTTACCGAAATTCAGAACCCAAGCCTTGTTAAAAAATGACTGGATTAAACTACTGAGTTTGGGACTCAGATTTCCAAGGATACTGAGCTGGCCCTAGCAAATTAGCATCTGAATGAGCAGCTAAAATCAGCATCAGTTTTCCACCTGTATGTAAAGCACACAACTGCACCTACAGGAAAGAGCGGGAGGCCCATCTTTTATGTCCACACAAGGTTTTTAATTTGAAACAACACAGTTGTTTCGAATTAAAAAGTTGACAGGTCCAGATAACGTTTCCTTATTTCAAAATAAGGAGTTCCCTTATTTTGAAATAAGGAAAATCATTTTGATATAATAAAACCTTGTTATATATTGAAATGAAGGTTGCGGGACGAGCAGCATCAGGGCGCCCTGCACCCCTGCTGCTCACCCGGCAGCGGGAGCAGAGCTTGCGGGATGCCCTGCACCCCCGCCGCTGGCCCACCGACAGAGGCTGAGCTGTAGGGACACCCCAAATCCCCCAGCCCCTGGCTGCCTGCAAGCGGCCAGAGGTGATGCCACGCCCTCCCCGCCACAAGCCTCTGGCAGGCACTGCAACCTGGTCACTTTCTCAGGCGTGAAATTGACCAGGCTGCCAAGTGGCTGGATTCTGCATCCTGGTCAATTTCACTTCTGTGAAATTGACCAGGTTGCAGAGCTTGCCAGGAGTGGGGGACCCACACCTGCCCTGGCCGCTTGCAGGCAGCCAGAGGCTGTGGGAGCCGGCATCACCCCTGGACGCTTACAGGCGGCCAGGGGCTTGGGGAACTGGCCACCCAGACAGCTCAGCCCCTGCCACCCGGCCAGCAGCAGGGGGACGGGGCGCCCTGACTTCTGCCCCCTGCCCTGCTGGCGGGGAAGCGGTGGGGAGAAGGGGCGCCCCCCCCATCTCTGCAGAGCCAGTGGCAGCGGATTGGTTGGCAACATGGCCCTGCCAGGGGGCCATGTTGCCACACCTCCCATGTTCCCCCTCTCCTGATTTGAAATAGCAAGTCCTGTGTCAGTTAATTCAAATTAAGGATTATATTTTGAAACAACTCAAAATAAGCCTCTACCTGTAGATATAGCCTTTGTGTGTAGGATGCATGGCCATAGCTATGGCAAGGAACAATTCAGCACGGCCTTAGGGACCCAGGAAATAGTTACATTAGTGCAGCCTGACTCTCACGCATGTATACCAGAAGGTCAGGAAATTCCGAAATGGATGTTCTTACAATGACATGAATTCCTCTTTGCTGACTAATCCGTATCTGACTGCTAGGGAGACTGGGAAATGTGTATGAAAATGGGTCTTTATCATTGCCAAGGAAACATCACATCCATTTCCTGGCATTTGAGGGGCTACATCTGCAGACATCTCCATTTATTTCTTTATGTCCTTTTAGTGTCTGTTCTCAAAAAGCTCGTGATTCTATGGCGGTTATGTGGGTGTACACTGGCTCTGCACATGTGCTGTATTGCACTATCCCAACACAGATGCCTTCCCATTTAAGTCTGTCTGGCAGTGGTGAAATGAAATGTCATTTTCATTCGTGTGCTCTGGTCATAGCTCTGAGATCTCTATGGCCAAAGACCAGACAATGTGGATATCAGAAGGTGCCTACAAGGTGTAGGTGTGATCCACCGGTTCAGTGGCTCTCAGCTGAGGCCCAGGAGGTCGTGAGCCTGTTGCAGAGAAGTGGAAGGCTAAAGCCCAAAGCCCACGCCTCCCTAGGCACCACGGGGCTGAAGTCCGGAGCTGTGTGTCGCAGCATTTCCTCTGGGGCTAATGCCTGGAGCTTCAGAGCTGAAACCCAGAGCCACAAGCCCTGATACTCAGGCTATGGGATTAAATTTAAAAGGGATAGCCCTGTTAGTCTAGTAACTCCTTGTTGTTTTTTATGGGATTAAAGCCAGCAGGCCTGAATCCGTACCCCCCACATTCCATGGCAGAAAGCCTCAGCCCTGCAGGCTACAGCCCCAAGTGCGCCCTTCCAATGGCTGATATCTGGTGCCCCAGCCACAAGGCTAAAGCCTCCCATGGTTGAAACTGGGAGTCCTGAGCACCCCCACTCCAGCAGTTGAAACCTGGATCTCCCTCCCCATCCCAAGCCCTAATGTTCTTGAAGCATGTTGGGAGACTTCAGAAAGAAAGAAGTTGAGACCTCATGCACATGCACATGTGCACTATGTGTCCCCCTCTGTGCTGATACCAGATGTAAGTTTTGTCGCCCTCCTTGAAAGCTACAGCAGCTTGTAATGTTAGCTGTGGAAGTCCCCAGTTCTGTCCCTGGTATGTCAGCTCACATGTGACCCATCACGTCAGTGTGAGAAATGCCAGGTTCAAATCCTGGATGAGTTCCCACTTAAATCCTCAGCTGCACCTTCCACATAGCTGTGGAGGGACCCTGCAGTGGGTACCGTTAATTACTCAGCAGTACAGTGAGAGGGCCTTTTCTCAATGCTGTGGTTCTTGCATTCAGGAGGAGTGACTGACTGCTCAGTTTTCACCAACTCCAAGTGGCCACCGTTTTCATTATGTAACGTGATGAATGCATGCCTGTAACAGAACAAGGAGCAGATTCTGGCATCTGATGTGGTGAAATAATACAAGATTTATAGTCCCAGGAAATGAATGTCGACTAAGGCAAAGCTGACGCACAAGAGGGAATGGGGGAGACAGTCTTACAGGCTGCGTGTTTGTATTGTTTATAGTCATTTACATTCAAAGCCCAGAGAACAGCTTCATTAAAAATTCCAGTGTGGGCACGCAGATATAGGTGTGCAACGTAAATAGCAACTGATACAAGAAATGAGTAATTGGAATTCAACCTTGTTTCCTGCTCTTAGAACATGCTGCAAATTCCACAGGTATAGTCATCATTCACATTTAGGTGACAATTTTTTCCAATATTTACATGTTTTGTGCCTCAGTGATTCCTCTGTGGATTTGAAATGTGTAGTCAAATTTTGAGCTGAATTAGTTAAGAGTAATTAATAATATAAATCACATGGTATTGTTTCTAGTCCCTAATTGGATCAATAGAAGAATTAAAATCAGATAGCCTTGAAGAAGCCATTGGCGCTTTGAGTCTCTCAGGAGAGGAAAGGGTTTTTGGGTGGAAACCAATAATCAGAATGGACACGTCTATACTTACAATTTAGTTCGAATTATTGGGGATTGATTCAAACTAAAGGAATGCATGGCTACATTGGCTTTTATTACTTCGAACTAAGGAATTCCATAGTTCGAAGTAATGAACGCTTACTTTGAAGTTATAAAACCTTGCTTAATTTCACAGTAATGGTTAATTCAGATTTATTAGTTTAAATTAACCCAATGGAGCCATGTTAATTTGAACTAACCATTAGGTCGAATCTATGTGGTTCGTCCTTCTTCGTCCTAAGGTGCCTTCCACTTTTTATGTATTGTGTGGGGGCATGGTCCTTCTTGGGTGCCATGTTGCCATGCTTTCCATGGTGCCCCCTTCCTAAACTGAACTAGCAAGTCCTGTCCATGCACATGCTAGGTTGATTTGGATTTCTGGTGGGGTCAGGTGAGTTCGAATTAACTTAGTTCAAATTAACCATTATTAGTTTGAATTAATTAATTCAAACTAAGTTAATTTGAACTAACTTCCTAAGTGTAGACATAGCCAATTTGAACATTTTAGGTAATCTAAACACTCTCCCTGACATGGATTTTGACCCAAGACAGCACTGGGAGAACAGGTAGGTTTGTTATGGTATTGCCTAGGAGCACAGTCTACACTTGATTTTCTCTCTTCATATTTATACAAAGTAATTGTAAGTGTGTGTGTGTGTGTGTGTGTGTGTGTGTGTGTGTGTGTGTGATTCTTGCAAGGGGCTCAGTCAGATCTTTGCTAGATCAGTTACCTCTAGGTCAAAGCTCTGGAAAGGGGTTATGAACAGCCTGTCCTTTGGGTATGTGAAGCAATGTCCCAGAGCCCATGAAGAATTTTATTTCTATGAGAACATTCATATGTGTGAATTTATAATCCATGAGCAAAATTCAATTGTTCAAAGGTTTGAAAGTTCAAAGAATTGCTGAACACAAATGAAGGAAGTTCAGTATTAGACCTGAGCAAATGCTGAAGGAAATAATGTTGCAGCTTCTGCCTGACTTCTTTATTCTATGGATATGGGTGTGGCGTGTGAATGGACATCAGAAACACCTGGACACACAAGGAGTCTTGTGGCACTTTTAAAGACTAACTAAGGAACAGACATTAATAAGGAACAGTCATTTTGAAATAATAAAACCTCACTTTATATTGAAATGATGGTTAACTTGAAATTATTATTTCAAAATAACACAGTGTAGCCACGTTATTTTGATTTAACTGTTATTTCGATTTAACACTTTTTGCCCTTCTCCCTCCCACAGTGCCTTCCTCCTCCTATATATTGGGTGGGGGCATGGGTGTTCTTGGGGGCCATCTTGCCGTACCTCCCATGGTGGCCCTCTCCTAAATCAAACTATCAAGTCCTGTCTATGGACATGCTAGTTCGATTTGGGTTTTTAGTGGGGACATGTTAAATTGATTTAACTTAAATTGATTTAATGATTTTTATTTTGATTCAATTATGGCAGCCTCTCAAGTTTCTGAAGACTTCTATCACGTTCCCCCTTAACCTTCTCTTTTCCAAACTAACATTCTTGGTTTCTTCAGCCTTGCTCACATGGCTTGCATTCCATCCCTTTGACCAGATTTGTTGCTTACCTCTGGATCCTTTCCAGTTTCTCTACATCCTTTCTATTCACTGGTGACCAGAATTAGACACATTACTCCAGCTGAGGCCTAACCAGCCCTGAGCAAAGAGGTACTATGACCTCCTATGACTTGCATGCTATGCCTCCGCTAATCCAACCTAAAATTGCATTTTTTTTCTTTTGCAACAGCATCACGTTACTGACTCATGTTGAGGTTGTGATCCACCCCAACTCCCAGATCCGTCTCAGCAGTGCTTCTGCCAAACCACTTCTAACCCCATTCTGTATTTGTGCATTTGGTTTTCCTTCCTTAAGTGTAGCGCCACCCACCTGTCTTTGTTAAATTTCATTCTGTTTTCTATATAGCCCCATTCTCCAATTTATAAAGATCCACCTGAGTTTTAGCTCTGTCCTCCAAAGTGTTTGCAACTGGCCCCTGGTTTTTGTCATCTGTAAATTTGAGCAGTATGCTCTGTATTTCTACAGCCAGGTCATTAATAAAGATGTTCAATGATACTCAACTCAGAACAGATCGCTGTGGAACCTCTCTTGAGGCCTCCCTCAATCCGACATCATTCCATTAATAGTTACTCTTTGTCTGCGGTTGTTTAACCAATTATGTATCCACCTAATGATAGTTCTCTTGAGTCCACAGTTCTCCAACACATTTACCAGAATATCATGTGGGACTATGTCAGAAGTTTTGCACCACACTCCCCTATCCATCAAACCAGTTACACTGTCAAGGAAGGTTTAGCATGATTTGGCCTTGGCAAATCCATGCTGGCTACTAGTGATCACCCCTTTATCTTCCAGGTGTTTGCAAACTGAATGTTTTATATATTGCTGTAGTGGAATCCCAGGTATTGAAGTCAGACTGATTGCTCTCTAGTTCCCCGTCTCCTCCTTTCCCCCATTTTTAAAGATGGGCACCACATGATTCCCATCCTTGGCTTTCAGGGACCTGTCCTGTCATCCACAAGCTTGTAAATATTACTGTCAGTGGCTCTGAGATTTCTTCAGCTAATGCCTTCAGTGCAGTCAGATGAATAGCATCACGCCCTGCTGATTTGAGTTCATTTAGATTGGTCAGAAGATCTCTGACATCTTCTTTACTTATCCTGATTTGTATTCCTTCCCCTTTATTGTCTAGGATAACTTCACTCGTCAACCATCACGTTACTTTTTGTGAGAAGACTGAAGCAAAGAAGGCATTGAGTGTCTGCTTTCCAGTCATCGTCTATTACCAGCTCATCTTCTCCAATGAGCTTTTGGCTTCACACTGTCCTTGATCTTTCTTGTTTGTCTGAGATATTTGTAGAACCCCTTTTTATTGTTTCTAAAATTTGTGCCAACTGCAACTCACTCTTTGCCTGGATTTTCCTGATTTTGTCCCTATATGCTCATGCTCTTCCCATGTACACTTTCTTGATGACATGCCCCTCCTTCCTTTCCCTGTAGGTATCCCTTTTGGGTTTTAGATAGTTAAAAAAGCTCTTTGTACAGCCACTTGGGGCTCCTGTGGCTCTTCTTACCTTTCCTCTGCTTCAGAATAGCTTGACATTAAACTTCAAGTATTACATCTTTTAGGAGCTGCCAGCCCCCTTTGGCTCCTTTTATTCCTAATTGATCTTCCCATGGGACCTTGCCTACTATTTCTCTGAGTCAGTTGAAATCTGCCTTTCTGAAATCCAGTGACCTTGTTTTGCTGTTCTCATGTCCTCCATCCCATAGGGTCTTGAATTCTTTCAGATCATGATCACCTCCTCCCAAGTTCCCAACCACTTTCACGTTCGTAACTAATTCATCTCTGTTGCTCAAAACCAGATCCAAGATGGACAGCCCTCTAGTTGTTTTCTCAGCTTTCTGATTCAGAAAGATGTCTCTGACGCATGCAGAGAATGTGCAGAACATATTATGGTTTGCTGTAATAGTTTTCCAACAGATATCAGGGAAGTTAAAATCCTCCATTAATATTAAATCATATGTGTTAGTAAATCTTATTACCTGTTTGTAGAATGACTCAGCCACTTCCTCTTCCTGATTTGATTGTCTCTTATAGACCCCCACACACACACATGCACACCATAACATTGCAACTGTTTTCTTACCTTGCGATGCAAAACCTCTCTACTTAAGGGCATTTTTTCACCTTGTTCAGTATAATGGCCTAAGATAACATATGCTACTTAGTATTTTCATTGGGGTCTTCCTGTTTATATCTTTCTTCTAAAAGTATTGAAAACCTGGCATGTCACATCATTTATTTATTATCTTTTGAAAGATATCAATTGCCTCATGATGTCACAAAGAAGTCTCAAACTTGTCATTAGCCTTTTTGCCAATGAGAGAAGCTAGAATTTGTGAATACTTCATCTGGGTACTTAATCAAAAGTAATTTGCACCTAACAGCTGTACAAACTAGAAACATGTTGTGCTGTCAACAGTAATGGAGCCATTGAAAGTCATCAAACAAGGATGAGCAAAAAGAATGCCTTGCTTTCCAAAATTATGCAAAGAGAAGGACTTAAGTTGTGATTGATGAGGTGTCTCCAATGCACTAACAGTGCAGGAAGCTTGCATTTGGTACCTGTTGCTGGTAATGGAGGAGACACCTCAGTACAAGAACCAGCAGAAGTTGATCCACCTGGTGCTAGAAGTGTCATTTTTTCATACACACGTTTTAAGCAATTTCATTTTAGGACCTGGAAAACATACATTTTTGGTTTTGTACTTCCTGCAGCCACTACATGGGCCTGCAGGTTTAACACACAAAGCACTCTGGCAATCTGAAACACTGAGCTAGCCTTTTAATTTTATAGAGTCACTGCTTCTTTGTGGTATTGTCTGTAATTGGGCAGCATTAAAAAAGGGCACAGTCTAATTGGTTGGTTATTCTCAGACAAGGAGAAGACTGCAAACAAGGCAGCTGCTGGAGGCTTTTTGACTCCAAGCAGGATGGGATTGGAATATTGACTATCAGAGGACTGCAAACCCCTCCTGGACTGAAGAGAGGAAACTGAGCTCTCAGGCTCTGGCCCAGCTGCAGCAATTGTAAAGAACAACAATTTACAACAGCCGTTAATTTAATCACATTTAAATCTCAACCCACCCAAATAAAAAATTTGTCTACAACTCTGCAATTGCATCACATTTCCTGCAGTAGCTCCATTAATTTGGTGCTGTTACTCCTTATTTGCAATAAACCAAATATGAGGCAGAAATTTGTTGGTAGAATCTGATTGGCTAACGTTGTTTCAGACCCCACCCATGCTAATCTCCAAGAGGAAGGATATAAGAAGGCCTCATCACGTGACTCTAAAAGTCTTCTAGGAGAGCTAAGTTTCATTATTGCCATTGTTGAGATTATTACTTATTTTCAGCCAGTGATAGCCAGCCTTCTTTTCCTGTATTTATTAGCTGCAAAGCTACCGTTTGGAAGTCTGCTGCTGGAATATTGTGTCCATTTCTGCACTCACAATTCAGGGAGGGTATTGGAAATTGGAGAGGTTTCAGAGAAGAGCTGCAAGAATGGTTAAAGGATTAGAAACTATGCCTTACAGTGATGAACTCAAAGAACTCACCCTATATAGCCTAACAAAGGGCAGATTAAGGGTTGACTATAGGTACCTACATGGGGAATAAATATTTAATAATAGGCCCTTCACTCCAGAAGAGAAATGTATCACATGAGCTAATGCCAGGAAGATAAAGCTAAATAAATTCAGACTGGAAATAAAGCATACATTTTTATTGATAACTGTAATTAACCTTTGGAACAAATTATCAAGGATTGTGGTGGATTCTCCATCACTGACTCTTTTTAAATTAAGATCAGATGCTTTTCTAGAAGATCTGCTGTAGTTCAAAATGAATTCTTTATGAGACATACTCTGGCCTGCGTTCCACAGGCGATGATTACCATGGTGCCTTCTTTCCTTACACTCTATGAAAAACTGTTTCAAAAGTGTAAAGCAGTTGTCTGTCCTGTGCCATGTGAACTAACAATCTAGTGGATGTATCTGTTTAAAGCAGTTCAGTGAGGTTTGCTATTTCTCCATCCAGTCCTGCTGAACATAGAGCCCACCCGTTGAGCTGTTTCACGCTTGATGCTTGGCTGTATGGGCTTTGTGATATTTTGTCTAATACAACGTGGAGATTAGCTTTCGTTACGCTTTCAACGTTCCCAATTTACATTTTATTTAAATGCAGCAGTCACAACAGTCTGTGTGAAAAAG
The DNA here is from genome assembly GCA_007922195.1 of Podocnemis expansa. Lineage (NCBI taxonomy): Eukaryota > Metazoa > Chordata > Testudines > Podocnemididae > Podocnemis > Podocnemis expansa. The sequence goes on along the minus strand of ML682310.1, from coordinate 2,062,264 downwards.
TGTCCATATGTTCCTAATACATTGTACCCGCTGTGGTACAGATGTTATGCAGTAGGCATCTACTCATAGAGGCACACAAAACCCACATGGTTCTGAGGTGCCTGCTGCTTCCTCGAAGGGACAGATCCTGTATGGACAAGAAAAGCAAGGAGTCTTGTGGCACTTAAAGACTAACAGATTTATTTATTGCATGAGCTTTCATGGGAGAATATCCCACTTTGTCAGATGCTTTGAAGAGGGAGCTGGTTCTGCGGTCAGAAAAGCTCAGCTTGCTCCTGATTTAGTAAGCAGCTTTGAGTGGCATTTGGCTCTTCAGATCGTGGTAACACTCTGCAGAAAGCTTTTCAGCTGCCTTGCTGTGTGTTCAGAAAGTATTTTTGTTTCTGAAGTGTCTCTAAATTAAACTCCCTCCCTGTATTTGCTAAATCCCCTAGGGTGGGGTTATGGTGTAAGTACTTCCTGAGCTGAACAGAATTCTTTACTTGACAGCCAGCATTTCAGATCTGGAGACTCTCAGCCCAGATTGACATGCAGGCTGGCACTTTTTCTCTTCACCATTGTATTATGGAGAATATTTCAGGTATGAAAGCCAAGGAAGAGCATATTCACAGTTAGACACTTGAAAAGTGTTAAATGTTAGTGATGGATAAATGTTTCTCATTTAATGCTGCACACAGACCAAGAATTCAAATTCTGCCCAAAAGATGGACCAGAGGTACATTTCTTACGGACTAGAAACACTTCACCACCTAAATGCAATTTAACTTTAGCAGATAGAGGGTTCTCTGTGATAAGTATTATTTTCACATGGAGAAGTGTTTGCTTTATACAGATTGAATACATTAAGGAACAGGAGCCTTCTCAAGTAGACAGAGAGAGAACCTGAGATCTACAGATAAAAGACATACATAAGAATAGGGTTATTGTAATTAGTATTAGTGGAATAGCTGGAGGTGCCATCTGGCTGCATGTACAAAATCTCAGAAGCTTGTCCCTTTAGAAATATCAGGAACAGACTTATAATCTCACTAGTTCTAGCTATGCTGGAAATACAGTGTGTGCATTTTCCAGGTGTACCTTGGCTTCCCATCCCACTGAAATCAGCAGTGTAGTGAACAGTGGGCAGAAAACCACAACAGTTCGGATCGAAACAAACGTGGTTTTATCCAGAAATGTTTGGGACCAAGTTTGAGTGGGTTGTATGTTTCAGGCGCTCTCCTGCCCAAAGTCTAGACAACCTAAAGGGGCCAGCCAAAGGAAAAGAGAGGAAGTTAATGATCCAGGGACCTGAATGACATGTCTGCACGATCATCTACAGGCGCCAAATGAGTAGTACATGGCTGGAACTGCCCAGATGTGTATTCTGAATGTGGGAGAAGGGAGCCACCTCCCAGCGTCCTAAGAGCCTGCCCTGCAGGCCTCCCCTATATCAAGAGCCAGGGAAAGCCAGAGTCTGAGACATCCAAGGACATGCCCTACCCCACAGGGTGCTCTCTCTGCCTCAGCGCAAGCAATACCGCAACCTCCAGATGAGCTCTGACAGAGCCTGGCTGGGCCTCAGGGGAGATGCTAGGGTATCAGTCTCTGGGGTTGGGAATATTTGAGGAATGGATGCTTGGCTATTGATAAAGCATTAATTAATTCTCCCCCACCACCACCACCACTCTGCTTCCCCATTTATTCCTGGCTCCTCCCCTCCCCTGTTCTTTTAATTTCACCCCCATCCTCTTCACAAGCAAAGTGCTAGTTTCTGCCGCCTGGCGGCCAGGCCTTGATCCCTATGCAAGGCAACAGCTGGAAATGTGCTAGAGGGCATGGGGCTGCACAGTCATTTCTTCACCCAACCGGGAGAGAGAGGGTCCACACGTGACTTCTTGACAGCCACAGCCCTGTATGGATTGTGCCCTAGACACAGTGAATACATATGGGGAGATTTCCACCATTTTGATGAATAGTAGAGGTTTGGCTAAATCCAGTGGACTGCTGGGACAATCCCACCCATCTTTTATTTTATTTTATAATGCACATTGCATTTCCTGGTCCAATAGACTCCTTTTGAAACACTTTTCTCCCCCTAAATCATTTGTTACAATGCATGATGGGGCAGAATGTTTAAATATTTGGTTTAGAAGCTGGATCCCTGGCAGGACCGCCAGCGCAGGCCTGCATTTCTCCCGTTTACAGTTCCCCAGGCAGGCAGTGGACATTTCAGCAGATGATTTTACTCGCAGCCCATAGGCCCTTTCCCATTCACATGGCTTCCTTTGGGGAAGGGAAACAAGAGCTTCTGTCCTGGCAGGATTTTATAAATCACGGCAGTTCACAGCCTGCCCCTTAACTGTCCTATGTTCATTATTGCTCACTTGGAGACTCATTCCTTCTGGTCCCACTGGGAAAGTCAGCAGATTGGGAAAGCTATAGTGTTTTAATTTCAGTCAGACCCTGTCCCCCGCTGCAGGGGAAAGAAATTAATATCCCAAATGCAGCTATGAGGTGATGTGACTGAAAATAGGCTATACCCTGGAAAAATAAGAGATTAACAATTTAAGGGAAACTAACAAAAGGTCACTCGGACAGCCACTGTCGACACATTCCCTGCACTGTATCATACACTTATCAGTCCCATTTAACAGTGACTCAGCCTGTGATCCCCAGCACTTATCTCTGTTTCATGCTTCGTGAAAAACTGATTGACTCCTTTTGCCCACAAAGTTGCATTAAATGAGAATTAAGATGTTGTTTATAGGCAACTTTTGTCTTTTTCCTCATCAGCCCGGGCCAGTTTTGTAAGAACAGGGCATCGGTTCTTAATACTGCAAAGTACCTGCATATTTGAGATGGCAAACTGAAGTCTTCTATGATTATCTTGGCTGGAAAGATTCCTAAAGTTAAACAGAAACAGTAGGAAGCATTTTCCATTCTTTCTGCCTTTGCCCAGCCCCCAGCGTGCTCCATGCAGCTCGGAAGAAATGGAACAGGCTGCATCCTGGGCTGCTAGAGGGAGATGCAGACCCAAAGAGGTGGTGTGAGAAGAGCCATCCCCGTGTGATCAGGGCTGCCCAACCATATAGGTGGACAAGGCAGTTGCCTGGAGCGCTAGGCTTTTAGAGGTGCCAGATTAAATGGAAGTGATTTTTTTTCTCTGGTTAAAAATAATATATTAATATCTCTTATAGCACGGGATGGGGGTGCCAAAGTCATAGTTCACCTAGGATGCCAAAAACTCTTGCGCCAGCCCTGCCTGTGATTGCCTGGGCCTCCGTACCCTCTGCTTGTGCTCCTAAAGGGTTCAACGACCATCCTGAGTGGCCTACCTAGCCCAGCAGGCATCTACTGCCAGGCTCTTTGTCCTTTGATTCCCTCAAGAGCGATTCCACTAAACTCAGACAATACCTCTGTTCCCTGCTGGCCCACCAACCTAGGGAAGACTAGCTCAGCTTGGGTGCTCCCAGCTAATTACAACAGGGTGGTAAATGGACAGAATTACTCCTGAATTTGGAAGTCAACATATGACCCACCAGCCTGTGAGCCTACCCTGAGTTGTGTCTCATCCCCTGCCTTCTCCCAGCAGCATCAATCAGAGTGCATCTCCACCAGCCAAATGTGCAAAGTGCTGCACACCTCCAGTGGATTCCAGCTGGAGTGGAGGGTGTTCTGCATCTGTCTGGATCAGGCCTTTACTGCCCCCTGGAATGCAGATGTGCTTTCTGGAGCTGTTTGCTCCCATCTTGGGACTGACCCCTGCCCACTGAAGCCCTTGGGAGCCTTTCTTCTGACGTTAATGGCCTTTGTCAGGTCAATCCAAGCAGACGTGAAGAGGGAGCAGATTTGACCTGAAATGCATGCAGGAGCTGATAACAAACTTAGACTTGGGAGCGCCCAGGTAATGCCAGGCTGAATTGTACCATTTAGGCCCAGCACATTGCAGGGGCCAGTGCAGAGTTGCTCTCCCCACCTCCTGGGAGGAGGGAAGCTTGGGGAGGGACTGCACCTCAGAGCCTCCTCATATATCCAGCGTTGCCCGGGCCACTTTTCCACCAGATGCAGGATTGCAGCTGGACCGTACTAAAGGCCAGCCTCAGGAAGATGCTGCAGCAGGGATGTGATTGAAACCGGCCCATGCAGTCCCCTGTGCCTCGTTCGCTGCTTCTCGTGTGTTTCTTTCCATCTCCCTGTGACTGGTCTCAGGGGTCTCCATGTGATGAAGCCACTCTGGCTGAATCCCTTGTGTAACTGCCTTGGTCTCACTACCATGCAGAGAAGACACCAGACCACCCTGGCTTTTCTAGTAAAACAGAAGCATTTCTTCTGCAATCAAAGCCACCCCTCACATACGGAGCGTGGCTACCGTTCCCTTCAGGGGTGCGCTGCCAAGGGGAGCAGTAGCCGTGGTCTATATGTGTGGTGTGGCTTTGATTTCCCTGAGGAGTGCTCTGCTCCTCCAGAAAGCCCTGCAGATGAGAGGAGAAAGGTTGCCTACAGCTCTTTGCATGAAGAGTGTGCTCTGTCTCAGGGAGATGGATTCTGTCTAACAGATTTAAATAAAGAGAGAGGCGAATTCCTCTCTAAGACTGCCCTTCATCCTGACTCTCCAGACCCAAACTCTGGCTATGGAACAAGCCTGGCGGTTTTCTTTTATTTGTTTAATTCTGGCAGAGCAGGGTCACGTGGCCAGCAGGCACAGGCATCATCTTTCTCTCAAAACAGTTTTTTCCCCCAAAAATGAAGGGCATTAAAACCTGCAGTAGCCCAACAAAGCAATAAAGTGCAGGGTCCGGCTGCACTCAGGCCTGGGCCACATCTAGGAATCACAGTCATCACAGCTTGTGAATCTGGTCAAACTTTTTAGTTCAGCTGCGATAGAGCAGACAGCAGGCCCCAGCTTCAGACTGCCACTGAGATCCACCTGGAACTTGTCCAAAGCTTGGGACTGGTCAGAGCGTGGGCTTCTCCCCTCTCTGAAAGAAAAAACCTCTATTAAAGCCTGCTCTAAAGTGTGCTGGAAACTGTCCTGGACTATTCCGTACTCAGCATCATGGATAGAGTAAGCGAGAGAAATTCCTCCACAGGCAGAGGGTCTGGCTTTACATGCCACTGAAGTCAGCCTGAATGTCAAATAGAAAAGGCAGCAGAACCCAGCAATGAAAGGCAAGGCCCACGTCAATAAGTGTGTTGCACCTCACACTACTAAGGGAAAAGTTCAAACTGGAATTTTCTCCCACAAAAGCTCATGCAATAAATAAATTTGTTAGTCTTTAAGGGTATGTCCACATGTTTCTTTTATTTCAAAATAACACTGGTTATTTCAAAATAAAAGAGATTAGGTCCACACGACGTATTCTTATTTCGAAATGACGGGCTCCATCATTTCAAAAGAAGAGCTGTCATTTCAAAATAGCTTAAAGCTCCTTTAAATCAAAAAGGCTGTTATTTCGAAATGGTTATTTCGAAATAACGCTGTTCAGACGTGTTATTTCGAAATAGCCATTATTTCAAAATAACACTTTTGCCCTTCTCCTTCTGAGGGTGCCTTCCTTTTAGCCTATATTGGGTGGGGGCATGGCCCGGGGAGGGGGCCATGTTGCCACACCTCCCATGGTGCCACTCTCCTAAAGCAAAATAGCAAGTCCTGTGTTTGGACATGCTATTTCGCTTTGAGCTTTTCCCTTAATTCGAATTAACTTATTTCAAAATAAGGACTTTATTTCAAAATAACTCATTTCAAAATAACTGGACTCCACTGGACTCCTTGTTTCTTTGTTGTACTGAACTAGACTAACACGGCTGCCCCTTTGGATACAAAATCATCTCACTTTGCATCCTCTAGGAAAGTTATTGGGGACTTTGCATATGCTTGGGAGGCCCAGGTGCTCAGCAGGCAGCTAGACCTGGCATTCTGGGAGGCTTTACATACCACAAGAGACAGCAGGAACAAGACAAGGAAGCTGGCTGCAGAGATAACAGGCTACGTGTCACAAAGGAGTCAAGAACACAGAGGTATGAATGGACAGCAGCATAGGAGAGCTTTTCAAAACCAGTACTCTAACAAGAAATTTAATGTGCATTTGTAACTATATTGAGAAAGATCTAAACACCGTGTATAGCAATAGGAAGGAAGGAACCAACCCCAGTGGTAAATTGCCTTGGCTGTATGGTTACGGAGCCCTTCACTTCCAGGATGCTGGGATATGTGCCTCAAACTACTGGTGAGTAAAAGACCTTCTCACCTGTTCAATGGCACTTGTGAATAGCATGGCGGGCCCTGCTGAGTTCCAGGGAACCAGTGTCAAGAGCACACAACCCATTATCACAATTGGAGCTGGTTGTATTTCCCACCCTCTTCATACCTTCAAGAGAGAAGCCAAGGTTGAGTGGGCCCTGAGGACTTAAGGAGGGATGGCAAATTGCTTAGAAAATTGTGAACCTTCCTGCACTAGACCAGATATCACTGGTTTCAGCTGAGAGCACAGCAAGGTTCTGGCCCACGAAGAAGCAGCTGGGAGAGAAGAGCCCTGTATTCTATCCATGGGTCACGAAGAGGAGGACAAAGATGGTTGCTCTCCTTGGCAGCTGGTTTCACCCACGCCCTGAGCTTCATGCCCCATCTTCTCTGGGTTCACCTACTGTGAGTCCAGCTGCTTCTCTTCCTGCAGTGAGTTCCCTTCATCAGAGCAGTACATAGATGCTGGCCTCGTGTGTGTTGTCCCTGTTTTGTGGCTGACGGGAGGATTACAGACGTCAGCACTGCCGTTCCACCACCTTCCGCCAGTAATAAATTTACTCCACAATAAAGGAAAGTGGCCCAGCTCCATTGTTACACACAACCCCCTGAGCTCTATGATGTCCTGTGAACATCAGATAAAACAGTAACTCAGAGAAGGTCATAACAACACCACCACTTCAGGAAAAACAGCTACAAGTAGCAGCCAGCGAGTGATTCGGGCTAAGAGCAGAGAGATGAAAAGATAGAAATGCTATTGGCTTTAAGGCTTTCGTAGTGTGTTCCAGGCAGCTGTCAACTGCTGAAAATTCCAATGACCAGGACCTCCCAAAGGGAAATAAAACCTTCGGGATGGCCAGTTTCAAGAAAACACCAGATCTGAGATGATGCAAAGATGAGGAAAACATGAGTAAATTCAGCAGATAAGTTGGTGCTTTGCCGAGCAATGTCCTCCAGATAAGCCGGTACCAGTGCTTCAAAGTCATGTACTTAATGAGCACTAGTTCATTAGATTCTATAAATCACTGTGATGTTGGGTACGGAAAGGAGTAATATGTAAATAAATAAATACGTCAATAAATAATAAAACACGCTAAGGAAGGGATTTTTAGAGAAGGATGAATTTTTCGTAAACAATGTCTCCAAGGTATTAGACGCAAACAAGCCCTCGTTTAATACATCCATGCTGCACCTTCTGACTTATTCTCATACCAACGTCCCAGACATATTTGTTCCTTCCTACAGTGACTGCAATGGGATGGGAAAGGCCTGTTCAGTCACCTCTAGGCCATGCCTAGGAGCTGAGGGGATTATCCCCTGCAGTATCTGCTACAAATTTAAATGCCTCAAGCCCTAGTACTTCCCTCCATTCCCTGCCCCACTTATACAAGATTGGGAGGCTTCACAAATGCTAACACACCCTGATGCTCAGCCCGTATTTTCCTCCTCTGACTGTGATTCTGCACCACTGACTAGCAGAAGCTGCTGCTGAGCCAGGGAGTGAGATGCAAACTGCACAGACCTCCTGACAGTAGAGACACCCTTGCACCTAGGTCAAAAGATGCACTCTGCCTATCTTCAAACTTAAGCCCCAGGTTCAAGAACCCAGAACTGCATTTCACTTCCACTTCACAGCATGATGCACAGAAAAGATGAGATTATAAAACAATAGGCCAGTGTTATAACGAAGGGAACAGTAAAAAGGTAGCCAGGCTAGGGAAGAATTAAACATTCCCATGCCAAGATGAGTCTGAGCTGCCTGATCCCCTCTGATTCAAAGCAGGATAGTGCCTTGGCACTTAGTTTGGGGCCATCTCAATTTTAGCTCCACACGCCTGAATAGCTTCCCATTTACTGACTCCATTTAAGTAAGGAGTCCTCTGCTTCCAGCTTTCTAGAAGTGGTGTCATCTGTACTGCATGGAAAAGGAGTTTCCCCCTGCTCCTGGACACAGTGACCCTCCTCCCTGCACCCCATCCCAACTAGGGTAACCGTTGACTTCAATTCTCTCCCTATTCAAATCAAAGTAAGTGAGATTAGGGCAGATGCTTCCCACTGCATGACCCAGAGCCATATTGGCTTTTTTTACTGCCATATCTGACTGCAAACTCATCACTAATTTTCTGCCACTCTGCTGCTTAGTATAAACAAACTAACCATATCTTCACTCTAGCACCTGTTGCTCTGCTTTGGACAGATAATTTAAGGGATTTCAGGCAACATTTGGGGTTTAGGACTCATGTGCTGTCTCCCTGTGGGCTGCCTGGGCAGACCCTGGCTTTTTTATTCTTTATCCAGTTGCAATGACCAGAAACTGCAAGATTTCAGTGGCGTTTCTGGGAAATCTTCCTGAAGTGACATGTTCTTCCAAAAGCCTGAGGTCAGCCAGCTGTGACCTGCACACATCCCAAAGTGAGCAATGGAGAGGGCTCCCTAACATGCTTCCACAGGGAACTAGCAAGCAGAACTTGCCATTTACTGTAACACGGGTGTGCTGAGCACCTCGATCTCATCAGGCTTTCTTCCACATTTCTCTGTCTGAGCTTGAGAATCCATGGACACTCCCGTTACTGGCAATCTGCCTCTACAATTCTTCATAGCACAATCATTCACGCTCAGTGAGATTCAGAATTCCTAGTTCAGGCCTCAATAATCACTGACTTGGGTTAGTACCATTTCTCAGCTCTGGCTCTCCAGACTGGGCCTCCCCATATCAACTTCATCTTTAGTGCATTTTAAAACTAGACTTGTAGGCTGGAGCCAGACATTGTCTCCAAGGTGTACTGGCTTCCACTCAGTGATTGTATTGATTTTAATGGGCTCCAGATTCCACAGGCAGCTGATATTGCAACCCTGGACAAAGTATGGTCCACCGGACGCATGGTGAGCGCTGGGTAATGAAAGCCTGACTGAGCTGTGTCTTACAGCAGCAGTATTCTGGGGTGGTAGTGAAAACCTGCCAATTTTATATTGAATCTATTGGTTACCTGTTTGCACTCCCCATCCTTGGACTGGATACACTACAAACAGGTTAGCTGACTGCCAGGCTTATTGAGTAATCCGAGGTAATTGGGATGTTGCCAGCCACTAGCACGGTGCATCTCAACACATGGAAAAATAGCATTGCAAATGTGGTTCTGGGCTGCACAGTGACTCTGGGAAGCAGCTATCTTGTGGCATGTTTTCTACTGAGTGCCACTGAGCAGAAGTGGCTTTTGGGGTAAGCAAAGCAGGTGGACACCTACAGCCCCGAGAAGTAAGGGGGCCCCTTAGTGGTCGCCTGCTTCACATACCCTAGAGCTTGCACTGTGGTGGGGAATTGGGCACCTGCAGACTGCCAAGGCCAGTGGCTGCACTGCTCACCTGCTTGTCCGGTGTCTCTGCAGTGGGGGTGAAGCAGCGCTCCCCACATACACCCAGCTGGCCGTACCTCCCCAGGGGGAGGGAGGAGAGTGGCCGGCTTGGAGCTGCAGCTTGCCAGGAGTGGTGCCCCTTGGAGCGGCCTGCCCTGAAGAGTTCAAGTTGCTTCACCCCTTGCCACCCCAGCCCTGACCAGGTCTGGCACCCTCTATTCAGGTCTGGCTGGCTGGGGGTGAAGCAGCCGAAACTCTTTGGAGCAGGCAGCTTCAGGGGCCCCGCTCTTGGCAAGCCACAGTGCCACACCGACTGCTCTCCTCCTTCCCCCTGGGGAGGCACAGCCGGTTGGCTGTAGGTGGGGAGCACTGCTGCACCCCAGTACAGAGAGGCAGGGCGGGCAGGCGGGCAGCACATCCTCCGGCCCAGGAGGTCTGTGCCCCCCCTGGGGAGTTGGGACTGTGGTGGGGGGCAATGGGAGCAGCACCGGAGGTCTATAGTGGGCCCCAAAAAGGCCCTCGCCTAGAGCCTCCAATTGTCTAAGGCCGCCTCTGCCACTGAGCATGGTGCACTGTTATGGAGCTGCTTATATTGAGATACACGCCTGATTCCCCAGCTCAGTCTGGGGCCCCCAGCTCACCTTAGAGCAGCCAGGAGGGGCTGCTCTAATTTGCCCCAGCTAGACAGCCTGGCCCACCCTCACCTCTCAACACACCAACTGGAGCAAAGCCTGCAGGGGCTGTGGTGTGAAAGCCTGTGGGCTGGCTCTGTGCCTCCTGAGCAGTGCCCAGCACAGGTGCTAGTGCAGGAGGGGTGTCAGGGAAATGGAGGACTGTGAATCTGCCCCAGTGACTCTATAGGCAGTGGACTCGGCCAAGAGGTAGAAAGATGTTTGCTCAAATAATCGGAGCTACACTGTCAGCCTGGGCTTGAGGAGTCACTGGGGTCCTCCCAGCTAACCCATCAGCAATAGCGACAAAGACTCTTTTGGGGACCTGCACCCGTCAGGACCCCAGTGCCAACTCCTGCCTTCAGCTGGGGTCTGAATCTGTCCTTCCTCAGCTTGCTGCTAAGTGTCTGCAGGGATCCTGGCACCGTGCAGTAGAAGTCCCTAAGTTTATGTTTCTCTGCTCCCATTGCTCAGCAGGACAGCTCAAAGCACACTAGGGAACATCTAGTGCCCAGCAGAGTCCACCTGGGCAGTTAGTCCACAGCAAGCTAATGTGAAGTAGATAATAGACTTTTATACCAGCCTGCCACGCAATCACTGATCAGTGCCCCCACTGTGACACCACTGACTTGGATGGGACATGAGCAGGACTTTGCCCAGGTGTGTCTGACTGGCACCCAGCAAACAGTTCTGCTGACGCAGCACAAGATGGAACAGCCCCCATCACCCTTCCTTGGAGCTGTATGGGCTCTGCAGGGTGAATCAGCGGGAAATACCTAGAGCCTTAGATGTCTCCCTGCAGCTGTGCCTCTGATTCATGTGAGGAAGCAGGGAAGGCAGGTGAGGGGCAAAGGATGCGGCCATTTTTAAAGTACTCCCTTTCCGGAGTAAAACTGCACTTAAGAAAAGATATTTTTAACATTAAAGAACCTCGGTTTTCTTTCTCCAATACAGCTGATGAGCTGAGCGTTCTCTGAACCTTCTATTCACTCCTAAAATGAGACAGTCCAGGAATGCCAGTGGGATGGAGGGTGGATTCAGGCAAAACTTTTATACCGGTGCCTATGGAGTTTAGACTGACTTTTTATGTTGGCAAGGCTTGGAGGCTCCTTGGTTTCCTACTCTTAGATGATCTTCCCTTGCCATATCTGCAAAGGCTTTGGTGAATCCCCGCAACCAGTGCTAGCACAGATCCAGCTGGGGGAGACCAGCTAAGAGGTATGGAGACCGGCAGGGAGGGCCAGGCCTTCAGCTGTATGTCTTAATTTGAGGAGGGAAATGTGATTCCCATAGACATACCACTGCTACTTTTGCTCAGTTTAGAGCCTGAGACTAGGAATGTGCCTGCAGTGACATGGGTGGCCACTTGGGCCCATGCTGTCATGGACACACTGTTGTTTTTAAGCACTAGCTCAAGCAGAGCTACTGCAGATATCTCCACATGATCTGGCAACAACACCACCTAGCTCAAATGTAGCCTGATCCTGGGAGACACACCTCACTAACTAACAGTATCACCTTCACTTATCTCATTACATTTCTTTATGGCTGCAGAAAACAGAGAGTAGGAGGAAAAAATGGAGATCCATACTAGAGCTGGTCTCAGTTAATATAGTGACAACCTGGATGAGGGAGTGAGCAGTCTCTGAGGTAGCAAAATTTTCAAAGGATGCAAAATTATTTAAGTCAGCCAAGACTGGAAGGAACCTAACCAAGCTTGGTGGTTGGGCAACCCTACAGCAGGAGCACTTCGGTGTTAAAATATGTAAAGTAATGCACATTCAAAAGAATAATTTGAACTACATATGCATATCAATATGGTCTCTAAATTAACTGCACCCACTCCCCAAAAAGACTGGGGGGTCATTAAAGACAGTTTAATGGAAACCTCTGCTTAATGCACAGATGCAGTTAAAAAAGCAAACCAGAGATTTGGTTATGTTGAGACTGGGATCAGGAACAACCCTTCAGACATTGGAATGCCATTGTATACAATGACAGCATGCTTTCCCCTGGGAAACTGTGTTACATCGTGGTCAGCCCAGCTCAAAAAGGATATTGTAGAAAGAGAAAAATTGAGCAATAGTAAGATTTCCACCTGAGGACAGATTTATAGGGTAGCACTAGTTTAGAGAGGTGACAAACAAGAAGTGACATGATAAAGATATAGAAACTATGGAAGGTGCAGAGAACGTGAATTAGGGCCTTCTAGTTATTCTTCTTGTACAAAACCAAAGGAACAAGCAATGAAATGGAATAGCACCACCTTGAAACTAGAGATGGAGTTCAGTGCATGAGACTTTACTGAAGAATGTGGCATCAAGGGTTGGAAACAAATTACATATTTATGTGACTAAGAACATGTACAATTACATGAGCTACAATAAAATTTTATAGAAGTTATAAACCCTTAGACTTCCAAACACTGGCCAACCACCAACGGTTTGTTGTGAAGGAGATACTTTAATTACTGTTTGCTTGTCCTTTGGAGGTTTTATACCTTCCTGCGAAGAACCTGGTGCTGCGTCACAGCTACTGGACTAGACAGACTATTAGTCTGAGCAGGGTGCAATTCCTGTATTTCTAGGCAGTTTCCTCAAGATCAGCTGCTGCTGTACATTCCTGAAGAATCCAGAATAGTTCTGCTCTTTATACTGTGGATGGTACTAGATTTACATTAGTGTTCCAGTTGCATCAGTGCATCTTTGGCAGAGGATGGTGGCACAGCAGTTGGAGTGGAGGGCCACCAGTGAAAAAACTGGGAAGAAGTCATCGTAGTTTCTCCATGAGACAGTGAAATACAAAACTAGAGGCATTCCCGGATATTGGGTGGGGTCTGTTCCACTGCATTCAGGTGATGTCACCATGAGCAGGTGAATTTAGCTGTGAGTACAGGATGTGATTCTACATATTTAGGTAGGATCATCCTTCATCTTGCATTTATATGGCTTTGGCAGATCAAAGGGTGCAGATTACACCTGCGTCTTGGGCATTACTTGAGGCTTTCAGAAGTCCTTGCATCTCTCTGCTACTGTTGCGGGAGAAGGACCTATTTCCAGGCCTGCCCAGTTACGGCATTTGATCAAGTAAGTCTCAGATATTTCCCAGGGAAAATATTCTGCTGTTGGAATCCTGCTGTATTGCTGACCTTATAGGACAGTCCTGATATCCTATGGGACCTGAAAGGATGGTCTTCTCTCTACAACCATCAGTGAAGGATTGCTAGAAAGAAATGGAATTGACCTAACAAATAGAGGGATGAGCATCTTCACAGGCAGGCTGATGAACTTACTGAGGAGAGCTTTACACTAGGTCCTCTAGGGGACAGGGAAATAAACTTGGAGGTAGGTGGGGAAGTCATGCCTGACCAATCTCATTGCTTTCTATGATGAGATGACTAGCTCAGTGGATGTGGAGAAAGTGGTGGGCACGACGTCTTTTGACTTTAGCAAGGTTTTGATATGGTCTCCTATAGTATTCTTGCCAGCAAGGTAAAGAAGTATGAGTTGGATGAATGGACTGTAAGATAGATAAAAAGCTGGCAAGATCATTGGGCTCAACAAGTAGTGATCAGTGCCTTGATATCTAGTTGGCAGCCAGTATCAAGCAGAGTGCTGGAGCTGATTTTGTTCAACATCTTCAGTAATGATATGGAGGATGGGGCGCATTACACTCTCAGTAAATTTGCAGATGACACTAAGCTACGGGAAGTGGTAGATACAGTGGAGTGTAGAGATAGGATACAGTGACTTAGACACACTAGAGGATTGGGCCAAAACAAATCTGATGAGATTCAACAAGGCCGAGTGCACAGTCCTGCACTTAGGACAGAAGTATCCCAGGCACTGCTACAGGCTGATCACTGACTGGCTAGACAGCGAGTCGGCAGGGAAGGAACTGGGGGTTTGAGTGAAAAAGAAGCTGGATATGAGTCAGTAATGTGTCTTGATTGCTAAGAAGGCTAATGGCATATTGGGTTGGATTAGTAGGAGCATTGCCGACAGATCAAGGGAAGTGATTATTTCCCTCTCTACTCAGCACTGGTGAGGAGTGGTATGGAGTGCTGCGTCCAGTTTTGGTGTCCCCTATAATAGAAAGGATGTGGACAAATTGGAGAGTCCAACAGAGGGCAATGAAAATGATTAGGGGGCTGGGGCACATGACTTAAGAGAAGAGGCTGAGGGAAGTAGGCTTGTTTAGTCTGCAGAAGAGAAGAATAATGGGGGATTTGATAAACAGCCTTTAACTAAAAAAAGGAGATTGAAGAGAGGATGGAGCTAGGCTGTTCTCAGTGGTAGTAGCTGACAGAACTAGGAGTGATGGTCTTATGGTCTCAGTGAGGGAGGTCTAGTCTGGATAGTAGGAAAACCTTTTTCACTGAGAGGATGGTGACACACTGGAGTGGCTTACCCGGGGAAGTGGTGAAATCTCCATCCTTCAAGGCTTGTAAGGTCCAGCTTGACAAAGCCCTGACTGGGATGATATAGTTGGGGTGGTCCTACTTTGAGCAGGAGGGTTGGACTAGATACCTCCTGTGGTCCCTTCCAGCCCTCATCTATGATTCTGTGATTCAATGGACTGGCTCCTTAGCATCCTCTCCACACTCCAGCCATGGAGAGCTCTCTTGTACCCCAGGGGCTAGTGATCAGGTACAGGCTAGACCAGTATTGCTGAAAGCTGTGTTTCAAGTCAGCAGGAGAGAACTATCCTTAAACCATGAGCCAGAGGAAGACAGAGAAAGCTTTTTCCTTGTCTTTGCAAGCAGTTGACCAAGGGGGTTAATGCTTAACTGACTGTGGTGGCCTGTACACAGCAAGAGTTAGTTGGGGAGGTTTTGGAGTGACTGATGCAGGCTTGGAGGGGACAAATGTGCTGTGTTGTCAGGAGGAATTACAGCCACTCCATCCACCCCAGAGGACCTTAATGAGGAGTGATAATATCTTTCCATTAGCCCTTGTGCAGTCAGTTCCAAGTCACCAGCCAATGAAGCTCCCGCAGTGCTGCCCCAGGCTGCTGCACGGTGTAATCAGTACCAGCAGGACAATTTTCAAGCTACTCACTCAAAACTTCCCTGATTTCATCCTATCTCTCCTGGTCACAGCATGGGGTTTTTGGTGGATCCTGAACAATCCTTCTCCTCTACCACTGTAATGCTGTGGCACTGAAGTAATGTCAGAAACATCTTCACTCCCAGCCTGAAAGGAGGGCTTCCCACTGCACCTGCGAATGGTGCAAAGAGCAGGCGTTCCTGCTTGGTGTGCAGCGTGAGAGGATGCCACATGCTTTCCCCGAGAGAGGCCTGTCCTAGAACACAGGATATGCGCACTCTGCTGGGCTTTGCTCTTCTGCTGGGACAGTTACTTCTGTCAAGTTTTACAGGGATTGATAAAGTCAGACAGCTGGATGAAAGCGCACAAATATCCTCAACTTAAACAGGCGATTGAGAAGCCGAAGTCAGGACATAAATAACGGCACTCTTGCTTTCATGTTTATCATACAATTGCAGCAGCACCATATTTGGAATAAATAGTCTAATATTTGAATGCAGCTTGTGATCGGAGTTTATCTGTTGTTATGTTTTGAATAAATATTCAGGAATTTCATATTTCAGTGACCCCCATCCTCATCTTCCACAGAAATGAGCCTGAGCTGGAAAGTTTGGATAATCTGGAGGCTGTATTTTATATTTGTCCCTCATTTGAATGTAGTTCAGTGTCGTTACTGAGACGTCCTTTTGACTGCACCGCCAAAGGCCTGGAGCTGCATGTGCCAGAAAGACCAGCTCTCCCAAGCCCCCCACTCAAACTAGCACCAAGCCACAGCCTGTGGGATTTACACACACTTGCAGGGAGGGAGTCCTGGTGCCCAACATGGCTGCATGCCCCCAGCAGGTCTGCACGTCTCAGGCTGCTCATGTTGATAGAGGCGACGACATGGGCTTTTCTCGGACAGAGAAAACACTCCTGTGTGGGAAATCTCAGTGGGATCTGCATATCTTCACTGCAAATGCTGCTCTTAGGTGGTCTCCATTCAGTGCATCATGTAAATTCTGCCCCAGGCTTTCAGAATCCAGAGACCATTTGCTGGGGAACTGCAGAGTTACAAGGCAGCTTTCCTAGGGGCAGTCCCTCTGGTGGCTCCTTCTTTCACACTCTCTTACTAAGCCACGTTTTGGCAAAGGAGATGTGGCTTAAAACTACTAGCATCTGAAAACATGAGCTGTGCAATTCATTTCCTTCTTTCTGGTGTCTCAGAAATTTTGGGGAACAGGGTGAATAATTAACAGTTGGCCTGTGCTCCCAGAATATACTGTGGGTTGAACACGACACTGCCTTGCAGCCTGACTCCTGCATTCTGACAGAAGTGGAGCACAAGGATAGAAAGATTTGCTGTTACTTTATGACCTGATCCTATGTTTTACACCCCCTTGCATTTAGTTTCATTCCTTTCTGTAAGTTCACCCATCTTCGAAGCATCTGAGGAAGTGGGATCTTCTCCCACGAAAGCTCGTGCAAAAAATAAATCTGTTAGTCTTAAAGTGCCACACAACTCCTTGTTGTTTTTTCACTGGACTAGACTAACACAGCTATCCCTTTTAAAACTGGAAACTCTGAGACACTCTCATTCACACTGATACATACAGGCTCTTTCCTACATACTCTTCTGTCGCACTAACGCTGGTATTACCAGGTGCCGCTGAGGCTCCCGCTGAGGAATCTGAGAGCACTTCACTTCATTTAGGTCCACAGAGCACAGAGGAGGAACTTTCACACTCCACTCAGTCTGTTTCCATAAGGGATCTTAGACTTTCAGTTGAGAAAGGATCAGGAATCACCACTGCTTCCTTAGATAGAGCCGGCACTGAATGCAACTCAGTCCTAGCAGCTTCGGGCTGATTCGAAGCACAGCACTCTTCCACTCCAAGTAACTAACTCAAAACAGCAGGTTGAATTTCTTGACGCGTCTCAGAAAGATCTCACTGATAAATATGCTGAATCTTGGACACAGGCTAAGAGCATGAAATCCCTAACAGGGTTTAGATCAATTATAATGTAATAATACCCCAAACACGAGGAAACCTTGTTGAAACCATGTAATGCCCATATTCTCAGCATTCCTTGTGTTATCAGTGGAGCTGAGCTAAATGACACAATCTCTGATGTATTCAGTTTGTGGGATAGTTGTGTTCCTCCTTTCCAATTTCTCGGGTTTTGTCCTGGGCCAGTTAAACCTTCATTAGTGCCTGAGTGTGGGAGGCATGCTCATTGTCACTTTCCAGTTGCTATCTGGTTGAGAACATCCAATGACTCTAAAGGAGACATTTGTTCAGGCAGCGAGAGAGTCTTTATTGCTGTTGACATGAGTAAGATGCCACAGACAAGAAGGAGGCTCTGGATATCATTTTCCTAGCTTTTGTGCATCTGTTCTGCTTCACACTAAACAAGATTAGTTAAGGACAACAAACAAAATTGTATTTTATAGTTCTGATCTGGTTGAAGAGTTGATAGCATTTATTTAACATTGTGGGGAAGGGGGTGCATGTAGAGCTGGCAGATGAGGAATAGTCAACTGGCATTGCTTGTCTCTGTCAGTCAGGTTCGCTGTGGAGATCCTGTGTTCTTCACCAAAGTGTCATACTCCTCGGCTTTATTGATGATTTGCTTTTGCCTAGAGGCAACAAAAGGATGCAGGGACAGTTATTTCATACCATCTTTTGATCAGACCAATACAGAGATCCTCCTGAAATCACAGAAGGGGGCCTGGGAAGAAGGAGACAACTTTTAGATTATGTCACTTGTAGAGTTTGTCATTTCTGCTGACTTAAATGAATGACATAAAAAAAGAGACTGAATGTGTCCTTCTGGGCTTTCACTCTATCAGATTAGCATCTGCACCTTCTAGGTTTCCTCTCACGAACATTCATGGAGAGCAATTGTTACATCAAGCATCTGGAAGACAAAGTTCCTCACTCCCTTGCCTGAGGCCTGGGACAGATGCAATTAACCAAACCAGACAATGATCTGATTGTTGCAAGATAATAAACACTCATGATTGTTCTGTGTCAAGGTGCACAGAAGAAAAATCAAAACTCCCCAGCCAGGTGAACCTCCAAGAGTCAATATGTCCTGATAAGAGAGCCACCAGGAGCCCACAGCTCCAGCCAGTAGACCCACCACATGTCTATGGGCCAAGCCAACCTCCAGGAGCCTCTTGTGCCCAACTAATATATTATAATTGTCAGGAATCCATGGCACCAGCCACTATAGAATAATAGGCTATGTTTACACTACAGGACTCAGGTAAGTCAACTTAATAAGGTCGAGTTAAAGTCGACCTTTTTACATCAACTTAGTGAGGCCACATTTGTTTAAGTTGACTATTTATTTATTAAATGGGTCCCCTGGCTTAAGTCAACTTTATAAAGTCAATTTAAATGGCTCTAAAGCACTAAGTCAGGGGTCTAAAACTCAAAACATCATGAAGGCCTCATGAGGACTACTATGTTAGCTCAAGGGCTGTACCGCTGAAACCTTTACGTACAACAATATTGCAAATATTGATAACAATAGTTGTTGTTGCAGACCACGTGGAAATAGTTTTAGGGGCCTCGTGTGGCCCACGGGCCATATGTTTGAGGCCCCTGCACTAAGTCGACTTTATTAAGTCAACTTTAATGGGCACATTATGTTAAGTCGACTTAATGAAGTCGACTTAACCCATAAGTCAGCTATAAGGGCAGGAGTTATTAAGTCGATTTAAGCAAGTGCTTAGGTCAACTTAATGAACTCCAAATGTTGCCAGGGAGTTGCTGAAGTCAATTTAAGCCTGCTTAAGTTGATGTAAGCCTCCAGTGTAGACATAGCCATAGAGGTGTAGGACTGTATGGGATCTCAACAGTTCTTCTAGTGTGGCCCCTGTACTCAAGGTAGGATTAAGTCATATTTGAACAATCCCTGATAGTTGTTTGTCTATCATGCTCTTAAAAACTTCCAATGAAAGAGATTCCACACCCACCCTAAGTGATTTATTCAGTGCTTAACTACCCTGACAGTTAGGAAGTTTTTCCTAATGTCCAACCTCAATCATCCTTGCTGTAGTTTAAGCCCATTGCTTCCTGGCCTATCTTCAAAGGTTAGGAGAACAACTACAAAACTCCTTGTAACAATCTTTTATGTGCTTGAAAACTGGTGTCATGGACCCCCTCAGTCTTCTCTTCTCCAGGCTAAGCAAGCCCAATTATTTCAATCTTCCCTCATAAAACATGTTTTCTAGATCTTCCATCATGTTGGTGTTCTCTCTGTTAAACTGTTCAGTCATATTTAACTTGTGGTCCACTATAACCCTCAGATCACTTTCTGCAGTACTCTTTCCTAGGCAGTCAATCATTTCCCGTTTTGTATGTGTGTGATAGAGTGTTCTGTCCTAACTGGAATATTTTGCCATTGTCCATACTGAATTTCATTCTGTTTACTTCAGAACGTTTGTCCAAATCATTTTGAATTTTAATCCTAGCCTCTAAAGCATCTGAAGCCCTTCTCAGCATGTTATCATCTGCAAACTTTGTAAGTGTAGTCTTAGTGCCATTAACTAAATCACCAATAATTATACTGAACAGTATCAGACCTCGGACAGATCCATGTGGAACCCAACTCAATATGCCCTTCCAGCTTGAATGTAAACCACAGATAACTACTCTCTGGGAATGGTTTTCTAAGCAGTTAGGCACTCACCTTATAGTAGTTCCATCTAGGTTATTTTTCCCTATTTTTTTTTTTATTGGATGCTCATGCAAGACAGTATTCCAGGCTTTCCTAAAGTCAAGATACAGCACATATACTGCTTCCCTGAATCCACAGGGCTTGTTACCCTGACAAAGAAAGTGACTAGGTTGTTTTGACATGATTTGTTCTTGACAAATCCATGCTGACTGTTACCATTTTATTATCTTCTAAGTGTTTGCAAATTGATTCCTTTGACTGTTTGCTCCTTTATCCTTCTGGGTACTAAATTTAAGATGACCGGTTTGTAATTCCTTAGGGTGTCCTTATTTCCTCCCTTTTTTAATATGATAATAGCTATGATATCACCTCAGTCAGCTCCTTGGGGATGTATTTCATCAGCCCCTGGTGATTTGAAGACATCTAACTTGACTAAGAAATTTTTAACTCGTTCTTTCTTTATTTTATCCTCAATTCCTATGTCATTTTCTGCATTCACTATGTTCAGATGTCCTATCTCTACTAAACCTTTTGGAGAAAACTGAAGCAAAAAAGTAGTTTAGCACTTCCACCATTTTCACATTTTGTTGTTGTCTTTCCTCTTCACTGAATAATAGGGCTATCCTGTCCTTGGTCTTCCTCAGAATGTTTTCTTGTTACCCTTTATATCTGTAGCTAGTGTGATCTTGTTTTGTACCTCAGCCTTTCTAATTTTGTCCCTACATGCTTTTGTTGTTTTTTTACATTCATCTTTTGTAATTTGACCTAGCTTCCACTTGTTATAGAACTCTTTTGTGTGTGTGTGTGTGTGTGTGTGTGTGTGTGTGTGTGTGTGTGTGTTTCAGGCCATTAAAGATCTCCTGGTAAAACCAGGGTGGTCTCTTGCCACATTTCCTCTCTTTCCTATAGAGTGGGATAATTTACTCCTTTACTCTTAATAGTGTTTCTTTGAAAAACTGCCAGCTCTCTGGAACTGCTTTTCCCCTTAGCCTTGCTTCTCTTTGAATCCTACCTACCAACTCCTTGAGTTTCCTAAAGTCTGCCTCCTTGCAATTGGAATTCATATGCAGATCTGACATGTCAACTTAGAGCTGAATAGAGACACTTTTTTTCTCCCCATTTCAACAGTTAATTTTGCTTTCCTTCCCCCGCTCCCCACACCTCGTTCCTGTATGCTGTCCTCCACTGTTTGAATCTAAACAACTGCTTTCATTTGCTGTAAGAGTCTGGCCTGATCTTATGACTTACATACCCTGCATTTATTTTGCTCCCATTCTGTAAGTTCCCCATCTTCAAGAGTCTGATGAAGTGGGATTTTCTCCCATGAAAGCTCATGTGATTAATAAAATTTTGTAACCCCCTTGGGGTTTTAAGGAGAGTGGTTCCTTTAAATCTTTGCCCTGTGGGAGAGGGTTTGTGGAGCTGAGGAGGGGGCTGGAGCTGCAGTTGGAGGCCTGGGAAGGAAGCAGGGGGAGAGGCCCTGCCTGAAGCCAGGGAAGACAGAGCGGCTGACCTGGGATGCCAGGCCAGCACCCACAGAAGGACACTGTGCTGGGGAGAGTCGCCGAAGGACAGAGCAGCATCCAGTGACTGGCCAGCTGGAGCTGTGGGTCCGCGAGTACAGCACCTGGGACTCAGGGGGGAGGTTGTAGTTAGTTAAGTGGGCAGGGGGCCGCTCTGGGTTCGCAGAGAGTGGCAGAAGAGGCATCGGAGGGTTTTCTTTTGCTGGGAAAGTGCTGGCGCTGAAGACTAGGAGTTGCTGGACTGAACTCTGGACTGGAGCTGTGCTGGGACTCCTGAACTCAGGGTACAGTCGTGAATTGAAGGGCATAATAGCACTATGTACTCATTCCAAAGAAGCAGATCCTGATAAAGTACCCAAGGAAGTGCAAGTGGGAGGTATCCCCTGGACAATTCTGGGGCCAAGACAGTCCTCTGCTGGCGCACCTTTGTTACTGGAGGTGGACTCATTAGCTCAGAAGCTACAGAGTCTGATGGCAAATGAGAAGCGGACACGAGACGAATTAATATTGGTATTAGAAGGGACTCCAACCAGAGGCGTCGCTGGGGGGGGGCAATGGACCCAGGGCATGGGCCCAGCCCCCACCCCCAGAGGCAGGCCCTGCCCGCTGGGGAGAGTTCCCGCCCCCTAGCCAGGGATAGGGCCGGGGGAGGCCACGTGGCCGCGAGCGGCTAGGCCATGGTGCAGCGCTGCCAGAAGCAGCAGCGGGCGGCCACGGCCCCGATCCCCAGCCGGGGATGGGGCCACTGCGGCCACTGACGGCCAGGCCCCAGATCCCCAGCAGGGGACAGGACTGCTGCCGCCGCGGGTGGCCGGCTGGCCGGGCCCCAGATCCCCAGCCAGGGACGGGGCCGCCGCGGCCTCCAGCGTCCAGCCGGGCCCCAGATCCCCCACTGGAGATCTGGGGCCTGGCTGCTGGTGGCCGTGGCAGCCCCATCCCTGGCCGGGGATTGGGGGCCTGGCCTCCTGCCGCTGCGGCCGCGGGCGCGGGCCCGGCTTCCAGCGGCTGCTTCTGGCTGCGCCGTGGCCGAGCCACTCGTGGCGGTGTGGCATCCCCCTGGCCCTATCCCTAGCCAGGGGTGGGGCCTACTGGGCGGCCAGCCAGGCCCAGGATACCTGGCCAGGGACAGCGCCACTGCCACCGCAGCCAGCTGGGGATCGGGCCTGATTGGGCCGGAGATCTGGGGCACCAGCATTGGGACCCGTGGCACGTGCCCCGATGTGCCCAACGCTAGCGACACCACTGACTCCAACACCTGCAGCACCCAACCCAGTGGAGTGGGCTAAAGAGTTGGGGAATGCCCTCAGAGATGTGTTGAAGCCAGTACCTGAGAATGCACCATACAAGCGGTTACCTTGTTTCTCTGGAGTCATACCTGTACCCTCAGGGGAAGATGATTATGAGACCTGGAGGGAATCTTCGGTGCCCCTTATCCAAGAGTGGCAATGCTCTGATGCTGAAAAGTGGAAACGGGTGCTTGAGAGTCTGAGGGGACCTGCTATGCGGATTGTCCAAACCCTGAAAGACTCCCAACCAGCTGCCACAGTGCACGACTATTTAGCTGCTCTTGAGAGTGTCTACGGCACGATGGATAGCGGCGAGGACCTATATTATCAGTTTCATCACACCTATCAAGGGTCTCATGAGAGGTTGTCAGATTTTGTCAGGAGGCTGGAGGATTTACTGCAGCAGGTAGTACAGAAGGGAGGAATTCCCACTAAGCAGATTGATTCTGCTAGGTTAGATCAGATCCTTCGGGGAACCCGACAAGATGGGTTGATGCTGTGGTGCCTACAGCTGAGGGAGCGGATCCAAAACCCACCCCCATTCCATAGTCTCATTCGAGAGATACGTGAAGAAGAGAAGCAATTTATTCAGGCAGATACAGTGGCACTGCCAAAGAAGGTAGGGAGTTACACCACCACAGCATGTGGAGTAACAGAGGAAGTCCCATCAGTAGCAGCAGCCCTGCGAGATTTGACCCAAGAAGTGGCCATGCTGAAGGCTTATGCTGTACCATCTGGAAGAAGGAAAAATAACCAGAGGGGTGATAGCCCAAAAAAGGGGTTCTGTTATAACTGTGGGAGAGATGGACACTATGCATTGGAGTGCCAGAACAGGACAGACCATGCAAGGGTATCTCGGAGACTGCAGGAAACCCATAGGGAGCTTCAGGGAAATGCCAGTGGGGCTTGGAGAAGGAGCGATCCAAGACCCTGAAATTCCAAGGCTCCCCCAAAAAGGACACAGATCAGGGTTACCCTGATGGGCTAATAGGGCCCCAAGCTGTCGTGCCCATCCATATAGAGGGACGTTTGTGTGAGGCATTGCTGGGTAGTGGATCACAGGTCACCATACTTTATGAATCTTACTATCAAGAACACCTGCAGCATTTGCCCCTGCATTCCCTGTCCGGCTTAACAGTCTGGGGAATTGGTAGTGACTCATGCCTCTATCTGGGGTATATTCTGTTAAGGGTTCAATTTCCAAAGGACGTTGCCTGGACAGCCCAGGAAATAGAAACATTGCATTGATCTGCCCAGATCCAAAGGGAAGAGAATATGCACCTTTAATCCTAGGGACAAATGCAAACCTGTTTCAAAGATTAGCACAGAAGTGTCGAGAGGTGGTGGGGACTAACTATCTGCAGGAGCTACCAATGCATGCTTTATGTAAAGCTGTATACCAGCGAGTGGGATGCCCTACATCCCAAGAGGAAACCAAGGCTAAGCCTTTTGGGAAGGATAGTTTCCAGTTTGGGGATTCCCCCATTCCTGCTGAGTGGAAGGAGTTAGTCAAAAGGAAGGCTGTTTTCTCTATGCATGAGTGGGATGTTGGGTGTGCTCAGGGTGTGGAACACCATATCCGAATGCAGGATGGTCGGCCTTTTCGAGAGAGATCAAGATGATTAGCCCCTGAGGATACTGAAGATGTGAGGCAGCACCTACATGAACTGACCCAAGCAGGTATTATTGAGGAATCCAGAAGCCCTTATGCATCACCAATTATTGTAGTACGAAAGAAAAGTGGCAAGGTGCGCATGTGTGTTGATTATCGCACTCTGAACAGGCAAACGATTCCTGACCAATACACGATGCCCCGGGTGGATGATGCTTTGGATAGCCTGAATGGCAGCCGCTGGTTCTCTGTACTTGATCTCCACAGTGGATACTATCAAGTATCCATGGCACCAGAGGACCGAGAGAAGACAGCATTCATCTGCCCCTTGGGGTTTTACCAATTTAATCGTATGCCACAAGGAGTATCTGGGGCTCCAGCCACATTTCAGCGACTCATGGAACAGGTTGTAGGGGATATGCACCTGTTAGAGTGCCTGGTGTATCTGGATGACATTGTGGTCTTCGGGCTCACTTTAGAAGAACATGAAACTCGGCTGTACAAGGTCCTGGATCGGTTGGAAGAGGCTGGTCTCAAGTTATCCTTAGACAACTGCATCTTCTGCCAGACATCTGTATGATATGTAGGACACATTGTATCTGCAGATTGTATAGCACCAGACCCAGAGAAGGTAAAAGCAGTTACCACCTGGCCAAGGCCTACAACTCTCAAGGAATTACAATCATTTCTGGGATTCTGTGGCTATTATCACAGGTTCATAAAAAAATTATTCCCATATCGTGCATGCCCTCACAGAACTCACAAAGGGATACCCCCCCCACAAATAAAAAAAAGGGCAGACCACCCCGGCATCGATACTTCAATGTGAGCACACCGTTCGGAAAGCGCTGGACTTCTGAATGTGAAGCAGCTTTCCATAACATCATTCAACAGCTTACTCAAGCACCTGTTTTGGTGTATGCTGACCCCACTCAGCCATATGAGCTCCATGTTGATGCAAGCTACACTGGTTTAGGAGCTGTCCTTTATCAAGAGCGTGAAGGCAAACTTCGACCAGTAGCTTTTGCAAGTCGAGGCCTCACATCATCAGAGAGAAACTACCCTGCTCATCAAGTGGAGTTCCTGGTGTTAAAATGGGCCGTGACAGAGAGGTTTCATGTTTACCTGTATGGAGCAAAGTTTATTGTAAAGACTGAGAGTATCCCTCTGACATATATCAAGACAACAGCAAAATTATCTGTAGCAGGACATCGGTGGTTAGCGGCGCACTCTGCTTACGATTTCACCCTTCAATATCATCCTGGTCGAACAAACATAGATGCAGATGCCTTGTCTCATCAGCCTCACATTAAAGACTTGTCACCAAATAATTGGATGATTGCGATACTCCTGACCAATGGGGGCCCTGGGAATCCATGGACTGAAACTGCCCACCTTGTTGGGGATATCAAGGGTCCTTTTCTTTTGGAGGGGGGGAGAGTGTAACCCCCTTGGGGTTTTAAGGAGCATGGTTCCTTTAAATCTTTGCCCTGTGGGAGAGGGTTTGTGGAGCTGAGGAGGGGTCTGGACCTGCAGCCAGAGGCCTGGGAAGGAAGCAGGGAGAGGCCCTGCCTGAAGGAGGGAAGACAGAGCGGCTGACCTGGGATGCCAGGCCAGCACCCACAGAAGGACACCGTGCTGGGGAGAGTCGCCCAAGGACAGAGCAGCATCCAGTGACTGGCCAGCTAGAGCTGTGGGGCTGTGAGTACAGCACCTGGGACTCAGGGGGGAGGTTGTAGTTAGTTAAGTGGGGAGGGGGCCGCTCTGGGTTCACAGAGAGCAGCAGAAGAGGCATCGGAAGGTTTTCTTTTGCTGGGAAAGTGCTGGCACCGAAGACTAGGAGTTGCTGGACTGAACTCTGGACTGGAGCTGTGCTGGGACTCCTAAACTCAGGGTGCAGAAGCGGAGCTCACGTCTGCCTCCAGCCTGCTCTATTGTTGGGCCTTACAGGGCCCTGTGTTAGCTGTTACTGCTGCCTCATCTCCCCCGTTGGTTTCCCCTTTGCACCTCTGTAAATAAACCTTCCCCATTCCCATAATCCCTGCGCTATCCCAGTGTGTGTGTGATCACTCTGGGGGTTTGGAACAGGTGCCCCTGGGGCAAAGGGGCTCTCCTTGCTGTGTTCTTGTGCACACCCTTTCTCTGGTCAGAGCCACCTGCAAGGCAGACTCAATCTGGCCATGTGCATGTTACATTTGTTAGTCTTTAAAAGGGCCACCAGACTTCTTGTTTGTTTTTCTTGAAATCCATTATCCTTATTGTGCTGTTTACCCCCTATCATTCTTTAGAATTGTGAACTCTATAACTTCACAATCACTTTCATCCAAGTTACCGTCCACTTTCAACTTTTCAGCCATTTCCTCCGTATTTGTCAATAGCAAATCTAGAATAGCCTCACCTCTAGTTGTTTTGATCCCCTTCTGAAATAAAAAATTAGCTCCAGTGCATCCCAACAACTTGTTAGATAATCTGTCTCCTGCTGTGTTATTGTCCCACCAGATGTCTGAGTAGCTGAAGTCCCCTAACCTGTGCTTTGGATGATTTTGTTAGCTGTCTAAAAAAAGCCTCATCCATCTCTTCTCCTGGTTAGGTGGTCTTCAGTAGACCCCTACCATGATAGCATCATTGGTTTTTACTCCTTTTATACTTAACCACAGACTTTCAGTGAGTCTGCCTCCTATTTCTGTCTCAGCCACTGTCCAAGCATGTGTCTTTGATAAATAAGGCAAAATACCTCCTCCTTTTCCCCTGCCTGTCCTTCCTGAGCAAGTGGTATCCTGCCATGCCAATATTTCCCACCAAGTCTCCATGATGCCAGCTATGTCATAACTGTGTAGATTCACTAGCATTTCTAAGTCTTCTTGCTTATTCCCCATACTTTCCACATTAGTCTACAGACATCTAAGAGACTTATTTGATTTCCCCTATGTTCTCTCTTGTCTCTTCCTTACCCCTAGTTTCATGTACCATGCTCCCCCCAAGCTTCTAACCTTCTCCCAGGTCGTCATGATTTTGACTTACCTGTGGGCTTCCATTGAAGCTAGTGTAAAGCCCTCCTCACTAGGTTAGCCAGTGTGTACCCAGATGTGCTCTTCCCTTCCTACATAGGTGGACCCCATATCTCCTCAGTGATCCTTCTTCCCAGAATGGCATCCAATGGTCAAGGAAGCCAGAGCCCTCCTGGGGACACTAGCCAGGCATTCACTGTTCCCCTCCTCCTTCCCCCTCACTCCCAGAGTCCTGTGGTCACTTCTGAACTGGTCAGGGTTAAGCCTCACAGTATTGTGTGTTCCCACATGGATAAGTAGCACAGAGTAGTAGTCCAAAGACTGGATGGTCCTCTGTTTCCTCCTGGGAATGGTGGCTGTAATCCTCTGAGTCTTGGTGGGTGCAGAGCTCCTCTTCCTCCACCTTTGGGGTGATTCCTCATCCTTCATTGCCAGGGAAGCCTAATCCTTCTTCATCGCTGTGCTGGGTGGGCTGGCAGTAGAGGGGGAGTGCTGGAGTGCTGCCTGCTGCCAGAAGCAACCAGTAGCAAAAACCATCCTTGGGGAGGACAAGAGGGGCAACTGCCCCAGGCCCATGCTGCCCTGCTGCAAGCAAGACAGAGTGGGGTCTGTGCTGCAGCCCCCCCAACTGCTGTACTGCTCCCACCTCCACCCCACTGCCTTTGGTGGGACGCCAAAGGCAGCAGGGCAGGGGCAGGAGCATGGAACCTGGCCTATGGGCCAGTTCTCCTTGCACCCAGGGCAGGGATGGCCAGCCCAGTGGTGGAGCAGGAGAGCAGAGCCCAGCCTCTGAGCCTGCCCACCCTTCCCTCAAGGGCACAGTGGCCAGCCAAAGGGAGGGGACAGGAGCATGGGGCCTGGCCTTTGGGCCACCCTGTCTCACCACCCCAGCACAGGGGAGGTGGGGGGCCCCACAGGACAAATAGCCCCAGACCCTGCCCCCCCCCAGAGAAGGCCCTCTCAGTAGCCAGTGAATGCCTTGTGACAGAGCCGTATCCTGCCCCAGCAGTCTTCTCTAGCTGAATAGCTCCCTCAGCTTTGGAAGTCTCTGAATGAATGTTCTTGGTGAATGCTCAGCCGAGCCATCTCCTCCTGTAGCTCTCCCACCTGCTTCCAGAGAGATCCCACCAGCAGGCACTTTTCATGCTGGACAATTCTCCCAGCCTGCCTTTCTGAGAGTGGAAAATGCAAGCCACAGTCTCTGCAAAGCCACACCCAGATCTGTATAGAGGTGTCTATGGTCAGACTCTGCCTGGGAACCTGTGCAGGTGGAGGAGACTAGGAGCCAGGTTGGCACTGGTTATGCAGCCCTTCCTAACCACAGCAATTATACCATGGCTCGCTTTCCAAATCTGTTGTTTGCTGTCCCCTTGGTCACTTAGCCTCTGGCTTTCTGTCCTTCTTTTCACAGGTCAGACCTCCCCCCCTCATTAATCATAAGGGGAGGGTGATCTCACCCTGATCCAGGAGATGAAAGCTCAGACAGGCCTCAAACACACGTTTCAGTAACATGTCAGAGAAAGAAAAACAGAAACAACCCAAAACTAAACAGCCAAACTCATCCCATGTATGAGGGATACAGAATTGCCGGGAGCCTGTATACTCAGCCCACATAACTGCCAGCCAGTGGAACTGTCAAAAGCCCATGTGTTGAGCCAGTACAAGCTCACAGCGCCTGTGCTGTCTCAGGGAGGGAAGGCCTGTGTTTTGCAGCATCCAGCTTGCCTGAAATTCCCCACCCTGCCTGTCTGCCCCCTCCTGAATACTGGAAGCCCCAAGGAGGCTCCTGGCTAGCACAGAGGTACAATCAGCATGTCACCAGATGGGCTGTAATTGATTCTTCTAACCTCCAGTCACATTCCAGCACCTTCCAGACTCCAGCAAGGAAACAGTCAATAGTACCCAGGAATGGGAGAAGGGTGCAGACAAACAGGCAGGAGGCTGGGACCACTCTTTATCCAGGGTTTCTTTGTTTAGATCTTTTCACTGGTTTTTCTCCCTGCTCTCCTTCCCCACCAATGGTGGGTATAGCTGGGTGAGGAAGAAGTCTCTTCTGTTGCTTTCTTATTCTGGGTCCTTTGCTCTGCAGTAGTTTCTCCACAACACTTTCTTCTTCTTCGAGCGCTGCTCACATCAGTCTGATATAGGTGTCTACATGCCACAGCATACGGTCAGCCAGAAAGGTTTTTGCCCTAGCCTGTCTGCTCAGGGTCAGTGGCCGACGATGCCCCCTTGGTGCCACACCTGCGGCTATATATATAACCCTTGCCCTTCCCCTCTCCAGTTCCTTCTTCTACCCTCAGCAACAGTGCTGGAACATCCTGCCCTTGCTCTTGAGCAAGTTCCTGTCCATTTATGTTCAAAGTAGATGATCTCTTCGTAGATATCATCCCTCCGAGGTCGGTTTCCACCAGGATCCACTATTACCACTCACCACCCGGAGGTGAGCCTGTTGGTGCCATCAGAGATGCCTGGGTTCAAGTCGTGCATCAGCTGTGATGAGGTCTTCCCATGGTGCAATCCACATGAGAAGTGCCTGGGTGAGTCCCACAGCATGGACATGTGCCCCATATGCCGGTCCTTTAAACGGAGAACCCAGAGGGAGAGGGATCAACGTCTCCGTAACATCGCCTGGGAGCAAGCCCTCCAGCTGGCACCAGGCACATCGACATGACGGGGCAGTTTGAGCTCACCGATGCTAAGCGCGGTGCAGAGTCGAAGCTGAGGGGTCCTCACCACCCCCTCAATGCCGGAAGCCTTCAAGGCTGCAAAGGCCTCCTGTGGACCCCTTCCACCATGCCCAAGACAAAGAAGCCCAGGGGCAACCAGCATTCCTCGCTGGGCACTGGAAGCCCTCAGAGCAAGAGGTGGAGTTTTGGGCTCGGGGCTATTCACCGGGCAGGTGCTGATCTCCATCGAGGAGCTATTCACCTCTGAGTGCTGATCTCCACTGAGGAGCTCCCCAGTGCATCACGCTGACCCTGCCAACAGCTCCCCACCAGTGTCACAGAAAACATCCCCATCTCCACACTCCGGGGACGCAGCATGCAAGGACCACCCGAGGAAGGCCTCAACCCCCCTCCAGTTGGAGCAGGAACAGGAGAAGAGTGAATACCCGACCTTCTCCCGAGTCCTCTCCAGAATGAGCCACCTCGTGCCCTCAGCACCAGGGCCATTCCAGGTCTGGATCCTCTTGCACTTCCAGCACTGAACACAGGAACTGACACCCCAGCTCTCCATCAGCACTGGGCTCACTGGCCCCCAAGACAACAGGGAAAAAGCACAGAAAGCACTTCCTGTCACGTCCTCATACGCGCCATCTCTGGTGCACTCTCTATTGCAGTGGTTCCCAACCAGTGTGCCAGGGCACACTGGTGTGCTGCGGCAACACCCAAAGTGTGCCACAAGCATCCCCAAGAGCTGGAGTTAAAGTTTCCTCCCTGCTCAGCTCAGCCACGTGGGCTGAGCAGGGTTGGGAAAAGGCAGTGGTTAAAGTAAAGTGGAAGGCACTGGAACTCATTTCCGGGGCCCCCTGGTTTTAGGCAGGCAGCATTCTGGCCCCCCTAAAAATAGAGTAAGGCACTGGAAAGTGGAGTTCCAGGGGTCCCCCTCAAAACAGCATGAGCAGCTGGAACGCAGAGTTCCAGTGGCTCCACTTTAAACCACTTTAACCCAGGAGGCTGGAAATTTTGTGAGTCTCCACCCTGAAGGGTGGAGCACCTTGTGTCAGCAGCCTGCAAACAGCCCAGGTAAGGGCTTTTGGGGGAGGACTGCCGGGTGGTGTGGGGCAGGTGTGTGTGTAGCAGAGGTGGGTGGGAGTGGATATGTAGCAGAGGGTGTGTAGCTGGGGTTGTGGGGTGGCTGTTTGGTTGGGGTGTGTGTAGCTGGGGGTGGGGTAGCTGTAGCTGGGGGCTGAGGCCTAATTCTGGCCCCTATGATGATGGGAGGGTCCTTCACAGGCAGCAGGGGGCTGGGGGAGGGGAGGACAGGACCCACTGGGGTGGGTGGGAGCAGCAGTGGGTGAGGATTTGCCCTGGATGGCAGGGAGCCACTGTGAAGAAGGGAGAAGTGGGGCTCACTTGCCCTACCTTCCACTCCCCAGATTCCCCTCTTCCCTCCACAAAGCCACTCTTGTTCTCCCTTCCTTTCTCCTCTCTTGCCACCTTTGTGCTGTTCCCAGCATGCCTCCCCTTGTCCTTTTTTGCCACCCCTACCCTGCTCCCCACACTCACTACTGCCACTGGATATGACTCCTGACCTCCCCTGTTTTGCCATCCCTGCTCTGCTACCCCTACTACCTCACATAGCAGCATTTCTGAAACACTGTGCCATGGTTCATGAATATTCATAAGTAATTTAAGTAAATTTGAATAGTCATGAGTTTTTTAATGATGGTGTGCCTCAAAAAATTTGAGGGTATTAAGGTGTGCCACGGCAGAGAAAAGGTTGGGAACCACTGCTCTGTTGGCATCGATGTTGGTCCATTCCACCTCCCTGACACCGGACAGACCCACTCACCACTCATGCAGCCATCAGTGGAGTGACTCGAGGTATAGCCAGCACCAAAGCAGAACACTGCCTCATTCTTTCAACAACTGGTCGAACCAATGGTTGGACTACATCACACAAGAGGACCTTACAACATCAGGCTCCTCCAGACCATCTTCCTCACAATGCTCCCACTCACTAAGTGAATCAAAAAATGAGACTGAGCCTTCCCACCACAGCACTTCGAGGGTCCTATCCTCTTCTTCCCCAGACGAGGCCACCTACCTGAAGTATTTTTCCTTGAGGATGGATCCAAGGGCCCACCAGGACCTCCTGTGGTGCATGGCAACAAACCTCAACCTCCAGATTGAAGTGGTCAAAGAGGAATTCGACCCCCTCTTTGATGTGGGAGGTGTGGCCCCTCCAAGCCAGGTAGTTGTCCCGCTCTATGGGGGGGGGGTCTTTAAGATCACCAAGTCCCATTGGCAGACACTTTCCTCCCTACTGCTGGTCTCGAAAACAGCTGAGCACAAATATCATGTGCCCTTGGACAGGTTTGGTTTTTATTCAGCCACCCCACTCCTGGCTCACTCGTAGTGAACACCGTGAACCACAAGGAGAGGCAGGGCCAGACAGCATCCACTCCCAAGAATAAGGAGGCGAAAAAGCTGGATCTCTTCGGAAGGAAAGTGTATTCCACCTCAGCCCTCCAATTGCATATCACAAATCACCAGGCGCTGATAGAGCGATACATTTTCAATCTATGGTGGTTCATGGAGCACTTCAGGGACCTACTTCCATGGGGCCACATGAGGAATTACAGGACTCTAGCTGAGGAAGGCTTGTTGGCTTTGTGCGACACCCTTATGATTTCGTGGGACGCATCCAACATGGCCTGTTGCGGTGTGGCATTGGGGGTGTCGATCAGGAGGGCAGCCTGGTTTCAGGGCTCTGGACTTTCCCTGTAAATGCAGCAGGCTATTCAAAACCTACCCTTTGAAGGAGCCTCGCTGTTTGCTGAGTCCACAGACTCTAAGCTGCACTCTATGAAGGACTCGAGAGCAATCTTGAGATCACTGGGAATGTACACCCTGTAGACTGCCAGGCAGTCCTTTCGCGCCCAGCAACTCCAGCAACAGCCTAGCAACAACAGCCACAGCAGCAGCAGCAGCAGGGCTTGAGGCAGAGGTCCTTCCAGGCCCCCCAGCATTGCTACCCAGGAGGCAACAGAGACAAGGCCCATAGGGGGAGAGGCCCCAGGTAACAGGGTAGCACTCACATCTCTCGCCAGGTTGGCAACAACTCCTGCCCTTTGAACCAAAGACAGAGGTTCTGACCTCACGTCCCAAGGCCATACGCTATCTATTTGTCAGCCCCCACCATCAGGAATTGACTATGCCCCTTTTACCATGAATGGGTCAAAATCACATCAGGTTGGTGGATACTAGAGACAGTCACCAGCGGCTACTCCATCCAATTCAAATCCAAACCTCAGGACAGAAAGCTGCTCCCTCACCAAAAGCCTTGAGACCCCTCCCATGATCTTCTCCTCCGGAGAGAGTGTGAAAAACAAAGGGTCACCAAAAGGGAGCTGGGGAAGGGGTTCTACTCACGTTATTTCCTGGTCCCCAAGGCGAATGGCAATCTGAAGACTATCCTAGACCTCAGAGTCCTAAAGAAACATCTAAAGAAGCTAAAATTCTGCATGGTATCCCTGTCACAGATTATCCCTGGCTTAGATACCGGGGACTGGTTCGCGACCCTAGATCTCAAGGACGCGTACTTTCACATCTCCATAAGACTCAAACACAGGAGACTCCTCTGCTTTGTAGTAGGTTGGAAACACTTCTAGTTTACCTCCCTCCCCTTCAGACTGTCTCTAGCTCCAAGGGTGTTCACCAAGTGTGTCGTGGCTGTGGCTGCATACCTCAGAAAGCGGGGTATCAGAATCTACCCATACTTAGACAATTGGTTAATAAGAGGGAGGTCCAAATATCAGGCTACACGCAGGGTTCGTGCCACCAGATGACTGTGCGAGCGCCTTGGGTTGCTCAGAAACCTGGAGAAGTCAAAGCTCTCCTCATCAAGGAGAATAGAGTTCATCGGGGCCCTTCTGGACTCACAGATAGGCAGAGCCTCACTGCCTTTATCCAGGTTTCAATCCATGTGCACCATCATCTCGGAACTCCACAATGCCCCCACCATGATGACCTGGTGCTGCCTCCAGCTCCTAGGCCACATGGCAGCCTTGACAGCGGTCATGAAAACAGCCCGCATACAGATGAGACCATTCCAGCTGTGGCTAGCATCAGTTTATCACCCCAAGAAACACTCCCTAAACAAGGTGGTCACCATCCCCCATGAGCTGCTAGTGAAACTTAAGATATGACAAGACCAATGCTTCGCCTGTGGTTGGGTTCCCTTTGAGAATAAGAAACCATCAACCATGATCATCACAGATGCCTCAGATTGGGGTTGGGATGCCCACATAACAGGGGGCCTGTCAAACCGAGGGACTTGGTCAGTCAAGGAGTCTCCCCTTCACATAAATGTAAAGTAACTCAGAGCTTGCGCTTGTGCTTGTGCTGTCGAACTGGATGAGATAAAAGGAAGGACAATACAGCAGCAATGTTCTATACGAACTGCCAGGGGTGGGGGGAGGTATGCTCCCCAGCACTGTGCAGGGAGGTATCCCTCTTATGGGAGCTGGCCCTGAAACATGACTTCGCCCCCACAGCAGTTCACCTGCCAAGATCAACCAACTCCCTAGCAGACTCAGTAAGCAGGGCTTTTCTGTCCCACCACGAGTGGTCCCTGCACCTGAGGGTAACGTCCTATCTGTTCAAGCTGTGGGGAGTACCCCAACTGGACCTTTTTGCGACCTGTCAGAACCAGAAATGTCCACAGTTCTGCTCCCTAAGCGGGGGGGGAGAAGGGGTCCCTTTCAGATGCATTCCTGGTCTCATGGAAGGGATCCCTAATGTATACCTTTCCCCCAATTCCCCTCATCCACAGGGTCTTACTCAAAGCAAAAAGGAATGGGGCAAAGCTAATTCTGATAGCCCCGTCATGGCCCCGGCCGCGCTGGTACTCAACCCTGCAGGACCTCTTCATAGCCCCACCAATTCTCCTGCGATGCATGTGAGACCTACTGACACAGAACCATGGACGTCTGCATCACCTGAATCCTCGCATCCTGCACCTCACTGCATGGAGGCTGCAAGGCAGAGTGCCACCGAAAGACAGTGTTCAAAGGAAGTCCAGCAGGTGCTTTTGAGTAGCCGAAAACCTTCCACCAAAGCTATGTACTGCATCAAGTGGAGACGCGTCTTGCTCTGGGTTAATTCCAAGAAGGCATCCCCGATCAATCTCATACTCGACTACCTACTCTACCTCAAGGAGAGGGCCTTTTAAACTCCTCGCTCAAGGTCCATCTAGCTGCTATCTCAGCCCTGCACAACCCCGTGGATGGGTTTTTGGTGTTCTTCCATCCCATCTCAATGAGGATCCTAAAAAGGATAGAGAGAGTTTTTACAGCCCCTAGGGTCCCTATCCCTCAGTGAGACCTAAATATCGTCCTTCAGGCCCTGATGCAACCACCATACAAGCTGATAGACTCTTGTAGCCTTTTAGTCCTGTCCCAGAAGGTAGCTTTCCTCATCCCAGTAACCTCAGCTAGGCATGTCTCGGAGCTCAGGGCCCACTCCTGCCTTATACTGTTTATCACTGGGATAAGGTGCAGCTGCGCCCACACCTGGCCTTTCTGCCTAAGGTGGTCTTCCCCATTCCACCTAAACCAGGACATTTGCCTTCTGGTTTTCTTCCTTGATCCTCAGGTTACACAAAACCAAAGAAAGTGGCACACCTTAGCTGTAAAAAGGGCTTTATTGACTTATATTGAGAGAGCACGCCTGTTCCACAGAACTTCACAACTGTTTGTAGCCATAGCAGAATACAAAAGGGGTCAAGCGGTTACAGCTCAGTGCATTTCCTCATGGATAGTTAATTGCATTAAAGACTGCTGTAGCAGGTCCAACAAACCCCTCCCAGGAAAGGTTAGGGCTCATTCCCTCGGGCTCGGACTTTGTCCACAGTCTTCCTCGTGCAGGTTCCAGTCCAGGAAATCTGCAAGGCAGTGTCCTGGTTGTCAGTCCACATGCATGACACATTGTGCAATTGTCCAGCAAGCACGAGACAATGCAGAACTGGGCAGAGCAGTCCTCAAAGCTGGGAGATAAGGACTCTGCCCACCATCCTAAGTACTGCTAGCATTCACCTATATCAGAACGATGTGAGCAGTGCTCGAAGAAGAACAAGGGGTTACTTACCAGAAAGCATCCTTCTTTGAGATGGGCTGCTCACATGCATTCTGCACCCTCCCTCCATGCCCGCTACTTGGAGTTGGCGAAAGAAGGGACTGGAGAGGGGCAGAAGCAGGGGGCATCAGCCAGTGAGCCTGCGCAGACAGGGTAGGGCAAAAACCTTTCCGGCTGACCGTTCACTGCAGCATGTAGATGCCTATATCAGAATGTATGTGAGCAGCCCATCTCAAAGACGGATGCTTACTGGTAAGTAACCCCTCATTCCCAAATTTTCTTCAGCCTTCCTCCATGCACACAACCTAGCTCCAAAGTCTACTGCCCTCTGTTATATTCAGTGCTGGATTTAGGCACAAGCCACGTAAGCCATGGCTTAGAGCCTCACATTGTGAGGGGTCACTAAATATGTCTGTTATAACATAATACACCTTTTGCTCTCTATTTTCTATGGTATGAAGCCTCTGAATCTTGACATAGCTTACGGCCTCAGCATGTCTTAATCCAGCCCTGGCTACATTCGGTCCTGGATTTTATTTGGCCCCTGTCTGGTTCCCCCTTCCGCCCCTTTTTCCCACCCTGCCCCAATGCACTGTGACCCTAGGCCCAACCTCCAAGTCCTGTTCACTGAATGGCAGCTGTCTGCAAGAGAGGAGCTCATAGCGTGTCACACCAGATGCACAGACACTGCTGTGTCAGTGGGAAAGACCCCAGCCAACAGATGCCACCTCCCAGACAGATGCAGGCCAGGATCCCATGGTGGACAGGGGTCAGAATGGCTCCAGCATGGAAGCACTTATCTAAAATTGCTCACAAAAGCAGCCTGGATTATCTTCACTGGGAGCTGCAGGCACTTGGCAGCTCTGGGCATAAGTGTGTGACTCTGGGCTGGCCTGCGTGACTTCCCCAAAGCCACAGCAGGAGTCGGGACCACAAGCAAGAGTTAGCCCCCATGCCAAGTCAGCCAACGATACCACCTCTCCTGCCGTGGTGGCCACCCCACAGAAGCAGCTGGCAGGAAGGTGTCATCTGCTGAGACAGTGCTCTGGACTGTGCCAGCTCCACCTATCAATAAACATCACCTGCATTTTACCCAGCCCTGCCATGTGTGACCAGCTGTGACAAGCCCTGATCCACCTCTGGACAGAGGGGGGGCTCAGCCCCCAACATTGCCCAGCATGCTGATCTAACTGCAGCCTGTATCACCTTGGCCTGAGAGAAAGCTGAAGGGGAAAGGGGCGGTGGTGTCGCTGGTGGTGGGACACGGGGCTCATGCCCTGAGTACCAGGGCCAGTGCCTCGGGTCTGGCGGAGACTGAGGCCCGGCTGCCACCAGCCCTATGTGGCCTCCCATGGAGCACACTGTCCCTGGTTGGGTGCAGGGCCCCGAGCCAATTGGCCTGTGTGGGGCCCCCCGCACCCCCGCCAGGGTTGGGGGGCAAAGCGGGCCAGCCTGGATGAGGGGCAGGTGAGCGGAGCCCACTCCACCCCTGGGCTGGCTGTTCCCCGTCCTGAGGGCAGGGAAGCCAGCCAAAAGCAGAGGCTGGGTTTCACGTTCCCGGTCCCCCCTCTACCCCGCGCTGCCTGCTCATGGCAAGGCAGTACAGGGGCCCAGGGCAATGGCCCTTCTACCCCCAGCCCCAATGACAGCCCTGCCACCAGGACCCGGCCGATGCAGCCCCCTCCAGGATCTGGGGCCCAGCCACAGCTGGCCCAATGTGGCCCCCACTGGGGCTCAGCCAGCCTGCCTGGTGCGGTCTTTGCTGGGGCCCAGGATCCAGGGCTCTGCTGCCACTGGTCCAATGCGGCCCCTGCTGGGGATTTGGGGCTGGGCCCTAGACCGGTGGTGTGAGGAGCCCAAGCTGGCCCTGGCTGGGGACCCAGGGGATGGATATGGCCCCCCGCAGTGGAATCGGGCCTTGGGGGCCCAGGCCCTGATCCTGTTTTGGGGGCAGTGACACCCTTGGAGGGGGGAAAGGTGCCCAGGGAAATACGGGCCCCGAACTGCTCTGGGCATGCTGTGAGCTCTGCATCTGGACAGAGGCAGGAGTGTTTCATGCATTGTACCCAATTTCCAGCCCAGATCACATTCACCCCCAAATGACACCTTTGAAAGGGACGCTTGGGAAAAGTCTGACCATGCCTCCAACAGTGCCACCAGTGCAACATCAGTTTATACCTACGATGGTTATGGCCCAGGGTCTCCTCCCTTGGGCCTCTTGGAAGCAGCTGTCCCTGTTCTTTAGCACATCAGCACCATGTCATTGCGATGAATTTTCTGCATGATGGTCAGGGCTGTTTGCTGAGTTCCAAGTGTATGCCAGGACTCAGAGGGTGCTGTGGTTTATCTAATGGCAAGAGATACTGTGCCTGGCATTTTGGATGGCAAGTTTTCACTCTAATTGGCAAGCTTGTGATGGTTTTACTTTTTCCTAGTATTTGGACACTGGAGGAGGGGGCAGAATGGAGATAAGTCCCTGAGATACCTTCATTTTCTTTGATAGCTGGAAATAAAAAAATAACTGATGAATCTTGAAAATCCCTTAAAGGGCCATGCGTGCCCCCCTTATATCTCATAACACCTGTAGAGAGGGGAGCTGCATGGGGCATTCTTGAGGAGCAGGTTTTGCCCTCAGAACTCTTACCTGGGCGATCTCCTGCCAGGTTAAAACATCTCACCTCACAGTCTGTGTGCACTGACTGTACTTCACGCCAGTGCTGAGAATCTCTTCTGCAGCTACCTAGGGTGCAACAAATCAGTTGTCAACAGTGAACTGGTCTGGCCACACAGGGGCAACGTCTGAACGTTCATTTTACTACAGTGACAGGATTAGTACAGTGACTCCAGCCAGGCCATGTTCTGAACTCTGATGATCACACTGCAAGGACCCAGGCTGGAGCATGTTCTTCCAAATGACCTTGCCAGTAATGTCCATTCTTCTTCAAGGACTGCTCGGATACATTCAGTAATAGGTGTATCTGTGCCACAGTGCACAATTGCTTGGAAACCTTTTTGCCCTAGCCTGTCGGGAGAGGGCTGGTGGCCACCGCCCCCTCGCCACCCAGTGGCTATATATGTGGCCACCACCCGGCCCCTCCTCAGTTCCATTTTTCCCGCCCTCAGCAACAGTTCTCGGAACAGCCCACTCCTTGCAATCTCGCAAGCAGCCTGTCTCTGCCTTCTTTGAGCGACCAGCTTGACTGGGAATACCTTTTCATGGACATCTTTCCACAGAAGAGTGC
The DNA here is from genome assembly GCA_007922195.1 of Podocnemis expansa. Lineage (NCBI taxonomy): Eukaryota > Metazoa > Chordata > Testudines > Podocnemididae > Podocnemis > Podocnemis expansa. The sequence goes on along the minus strand of ML682310.1, from coordinate 2,022,826 downwards.
TTCTCTTATTGAGCATGCAGTCTCGGAGCAGGAACATTGCTCCCACTCGCCACCCGCCATGCCAGGATTTAAACCTTATGTGGTGTGCAGCAAGGCCTTCCCGCAGGACAACCCCCACGAGAAGTGGCTCTGGTGCCTGGGTGAAGCCCACTTAGTCACTGTTTGCTCTATCTGTCAGTCCTTTGAACCTCAGACAATTAAAGACAGAGAGCAAAGGTGGTGTGCGCTGGCCTCAGGGCAAGTGCAGCAGTCTACCCCCTAAAGATTCGGGGTGTCCCTGGGCACCGCATGCTAGTTCAGCACCGGAGCCTTTCCGGCACCGCTCTCCCAGAGAGCATAAGAAGATGAGCTTGGTATCAGTGTCGGTACTGAAGCGTCAACATCAATCTCGGTCCCCAACACGGGGGTCACAACGGGAGTGGCAGGAGTCGGTGCCGGTCCCTGCCACCCAGGAGGCTTACAAGGCAGCAAGGACACTCCTCCTCCTGCCAATGCCTCCCAGCCTTGTACCCCCCAAGAAGATGGGCAAACCAGCCCTCCCTTTGGGAGCCTGGCTGCCCCGGAAGCAACACCAGACACCAACTTCAATCTCGGTGCTGAGTTCCCAGCATTGGAACCTCCCATGCAAGAGCGCCCCGGTACCGCTGAGTCTTCTTCCCGGCACTGTATTGCTCTGCCTTCGCCAGCACTGCCATCATGGTTCTGAGAGGCCTCCCGGTGTCTGAGTCCAGAGGAGGGTGTCTCGAGGGGGAGTAAACGGCCATGCCAACGGCCTTCAGTACCATCCCTTTATAGGTACCAGCCTCATGAATGGTCCCCCCAAGAGACACCAACGGGGTCTTGTGGTGCTGCTTCGTCCAGCTCAGCACCGGTTCCTCCAGCACCAGATAGGGCCTTGAACCCTATGCCTCGTTCCTACACTGAGGATCTCACAGTGCACTTCGACCTCCTTAGCCATGTTTCCGCTTCGGTGGGGTTGGAGGTCCAGCACCTTACAGAACGCACTGATATTTTATTCAGGCTGGTGTTTACTTCTTCTGTGCCTATTACAATTCCCTTTCACCCCAGCATATGGGACCTTGTCGCATCCTGTTGGCAAGCCTTGGGCTCCATTTCCCCAGTATTCAAGACAGCAGGCCTTAAATATCTGGTCCCAGAGATGGAGTCTCCCTTCCATACCCACCAACCGGCACCATCTCAAGGGGTGCTGGAAACAGCACTAGACCCAGGGCAGGTCTCCCATGACCCCTCCCAGCATCTACAGATGCAAGAGAGTTAGATCTCCTTGGGCAGAAGGTTTATTCTTCCTCTGCCTTCCAGCTACGGGTAGCCAATAACCAGGCCCTGGTAGCTAGATATATGATGGATGTGTGGAAGTCCATGAATAAATTTAGACACCTACTCCCGCAGGAGAATAGGGAAGACTATGATGCCTTCCTAGAGGAGGGCAAAATAGCATCCCAAGACCTTCTTTTATCAGCTTGGGATGCTGTAGACACAGCTTCCCATACCATGCCTCAGCCGTGACTCTTCAGCGGCCGGCCTGGCTCAGGGAGGCGAGGATGCCCTCAACCTCCCACCAGGTTATACTCAACCTGCCTTTTGAAGGTGGTTCTGTCTTTGTGGCCAAGACGGATTCCATGTTCTGTGGCACCAAGACCCCTGGGGGAGGTAAAATACTTGGGCCTGCTGCCTTTCCAGCCACTTGTCCAACCCCCTAGTCCATAAGGGCAGCCCAGCGCCCTTCCTTATGCCTTCCAAAAGCTGCTCCACCAGGTGTATTGGCATTGGAAACTTATTTTCTCTTAGTTGATTGGGCTCTGGCCCTATCATCTAGTGGGTGTTGGCAACCACTCCGTGTTTCGGGACAGCACTGTCTGACCTGTTGAAAGTATTAGGAGGAAAACACCTGCCCTGCGAGGGGTGACTCTGACATAAGATCCCATGCAGGATGCCACCTCCCTCCCTCTAGAATCACCCAATGGTTCCATAAGGACCCCTATGGGCGAGGGATGTTCCCCCCGTCCCACCTCTCCGTGGGGTCAAGTTCTCCAGGGTTAGGACTGGAGGGACCATTCCCTCTCTCTCTCTCTCTCTCCCTCTCTCTCCTGCATGGTCAGGTTATATCTGCAAGGGTTGTAAGCCTGGATTCCCTGTACCCCTCATGCCCAAATGACCAGATGGGATCCATCTCCCAATGGTTTCTAAAGCTCCCTCCCCTTTCCTGGGAAGGTGCTTCCCTTTTCAAAGGTTAAGTGGAGTTTTCTCAGGGTGGTTCCTTTCATGCTATTCTTGTCTGGAGGTATTATTTCCCCCATGCAGCTCACAGTTCCTAGGCACTGGGCACTCATTTTGTTTATGCCTCAGGCGATAGCCACTCATTTCAAACAAATAAGAATAGGCAATAAGAGAAACAACACAACCCCTACTGATTGATCTATTGTTGGGGCAGGTCCAGTGCCCTCCCTTCCCCTCTCCTTCCCGGACCAGTCTAGTCGTCAGTCTCGGGTTCATTAGGTCCCATCAACTTGGCTATGTCTGGCCTCGGAATTTGAAATGAGGGATCAACAAGCCAGTAGTTTATGTGCATTTAATGGGTAATTTTCCAGGTGCACAGGCCTCATCTCCCGATTAGAGGCCTCGTGGGCTGTCAACCTTCTGTGCAGTTATTCCTCTCCCTCTCTTGTCAGGCTGCCCCCAACCCCTGGGGTTAGTATGCTTCCAGGGCTTTTCTCTGCCATAGTTTTGCCTGCCTGATTTTCCTCCTCCCTCTTTCTCTCCACTTGGAAGAGAAATTCTTAACTCCTTCATGGGAACGAAGTCTCCCTTGCTTCCCATCCACACATATCTGAACTGCTGAGTGGGGCACGAGGTATGTATTGCTAGAGCTGATCAGGATAGCCTGGATCTCTCACGGCCATTGACTCCGTTCTCCTAGTCCTCAGAAGGACATTGGGGAATTGAAGGAAGTCGCTCAAAGGCCTTCAGAGGGCCTTTCTATAGGTGAGGAAATGCACCTATGAGCTAGCCCTGTCCTGCCCACTGACAAAGCAGATTCAGTGACAGGTACCTAATGGAAGGGGTAACTCGTATTCCACTAGGCGCCCGGGACTCGGGGAAGCGGTTGGAGGAGGAGCCCAGCCACGGGTCGGCTGGAGAAACCGGCACATGAGCAGGGAAGGCTCTTGGCCAGGAGTTGCATAAACTACCCCTGCTGCAGGGGTTAGACTGTAGTTTGCTGGCCCCGGCACCCTCCAGCACAGGTGCCCCTCCACAGGGGTGGGCCACCCAGTAATCACCTCCAGACACACACACAAAGACACCCCCAAACAGTCAGACAGACACACACACACACAGCCACCCCCAGACAGCCAGAAACACACACACAGCCAGACACACACAGAGGCACCCCCCCCACACACACCCACAGGCAGACACCCACAGACAGACAGACAGACACACACACACACACAGAGCTACCCCCAAACAGATAGACACAAAAACACACACAG